>CAJUYH010002697.1:15311-38090 GCA_910591685.1 Galerucella tenella
AAAAAAAATTTACCAATTTCCTACTTGCCTACTATAAAGTATGTACAAAAAGTACGAGGAGTAATAAACCCTAATTAAGTATGCAAAACCTTTACAGGGAGCACCATGAAATTTTTGATAAATCTCTTACTTTAAATTACATTTCTTCCGTAAATCTAAAAACCAGGTAGATCGACCCCGTATTTGTTTCAGTTGTAGCAATATTTAGGGTTTCTTCATTGTTAAAGGATTAGCAGATAAGCAATAACGCAATGCAGTGGTGTGTATTTTGGGAAAAAAATACGTTTTAAATTATAATATAATAAAAAATGAAAAGAAATAATTATTGGAATACATTTATTACTTACATTTTATTCTATATCCGACTCGGAAGAGGAAGAATCGTTGTTGACATTAATAATAATAGGGTCGATTAAATCATCACAAATATTGTCAATTTTCCACATATTTGCCTCTACTTTGATAACATGCTCGATACAGTTTGTCCAATTTTCCTTACTAACATGACTTACAGCACTCTCAAACAATTTCACAACATCGTTTATTTTAAAAGTAGTATTTTTTTTCCAACTTCCCCCTTTACCTGAGCCCATATTAATTCTATGAGATTAAGTTCACAATGATAAGGGGGAAGTCGAAGAACTGATATACCACGAGAAGAAGCCATTTCTTCTACAATGTAGGTTTTGTATTTATTCTAGTTCATTTTTGCAATTCTATAAAGTTCTTTCCTTAGTGGATCTTTTGGAAACTTAATATTTTTCGAAATAAGCCACTCCAAAAGCTCTGCTTTACGCCAACGACTTGTGGGCAATGCTTCTCGTAACCGTGAATGGTAACTTGCGTTGTCCATAACAATAACAGCCCCTTTTGGAATCAGATCCAACATTTGAACAAACCATTCCTCGAAGACATCCCCATTCATATCTTCGTGATAGTCCCCCGTGCGTTTTGAAATAAAAGTTAATAATCCACCATCAACAAAACCTTCAGACCTTCCAACATGGACAATGATAAGTCTTTTTCCTTTTCCAGATGGTGGCTGCAAACCTAACGACAAACCTTCCACGAATGCCTGCCTTCCGCTTTTAATGTTTTCATCTTGCCAAGATTTGGAAACTGTATATCCAGCATTTATCCATGTTCCGTCTAAGTAGAAGATTTTCAAATTTTGTTCTCTGGCATGTCGAATGCTTCTTAAATAGTCTCTTCTCCAAAAAACTATTTCCGGTTTATCTATCAAGAGAGATTTTCTATTATGTTTTGTATATCTGAAACCCACATCTTTCAAAAGTTTGCATAATGTCATTCTGGAGAATTTTGGGTAGTCCGTATCTTCTTGCACTGATGTCATAATTTTGTCAAGTGTTGGAATTTCCTTTCGTAAGTAAAATCCATAGACTTTACGCCTTAGTCTTTGTTTTAATGACTCATCGATCTCAATTGGTTTTCGGCCTGAAGGAGTTTTAGGGGGTTGAAGAGTTCCATTCTTGCTTTCTTTTAGTAATCTATAAATTGTTGATTTAGCAACACACAACATAGCAGCCGTTAATTCCACAATATCATCAACACTTGCACTTGGATCCTTGTTTTCAATGATATATAACAATTCAATATCAGAGTTTTTTCATTTAAAGATAATGGACCTGTTTTTGGTCGTTTAGATGGTCCTTGGCTTATCGACATTGTTTGGTACTTGCACAATTAACATTCAACAAATGTTGTAAATATATTCCAACTGTTTACAATATTATGAAAACCATACAACTTCATACAACTTTACTCAAAGAACTAATACTAAGTACAATACAAAATGTACCTTACGGTATACCCTCTTAAAATATATTTTGGTACGTATATGAAATCTACTTAAATAAATTATTTATTACTCCTTGTGCTTTCTATATAGACTATAGCTTTAATATCTTCCCATGGCAGCACGACTACTACCATTGAATTTGGTACAAAAAGGACACCCCTTTTCACACCTTGGACAAAAAAGCATATTCGAGAATGGTGAAATAAGAACCAAGAACGAAGCAGGCCAAAAAATTCAAACTTCAAAGTACCTAAAGCCAGAATAGGCGAATCCACCGGGATTCTGGTTCTGGATAGAGCAGCGCACAATCAATAATATACAGCTACATTAATTTATTCTACCTTGGAAAGGTAGTTGTGAAGAGCCTCAGTTTCCACTAACTGTTGCCTTGGTATCGAGTATAGATTACCGTTTTGGCCAAACAGTTCGACATTTAATAGTTTGAAATACCTTAATAGATCAGTGGATGAACTTTCTTTTTTTTTTCATTTGGTTTTTACGTCTCTGCTTTGTTGAGCTTTCATAATTACAATACCACTTTAAACACTTAATTATATTGTAGTTAATGTTTATCTTTATTGGTAATTATACGTCCAACTTAATTATATTTTGCGTGAACACATAAAAAATAAATGTTAATAAATTTCTAAGACGCAATATATTACCTACACATTTTTAAACACGAACTGGAGAATAATGGGTGAGTTTTAATGGTTACAAATTTGAAATTTAGATAATAGCATGTTCACTGAGTTTTCCATATAGTTTTTCTATTTTTTTTTCTACATTATATATCCCACAATCCAAATTTTCACTGACAGTCAAGCTATGTTTAAAGCTATCAGCAATCCAACAACCAGGTCTAAACTGGTAAAAAAAAACTTGAGAGGTGTCAAGGGACACCCGGATGGAACGAAGTTCCTTTCAATTAATTAGTGAAGGAATTGCTCATATACATACACACACCGAAACATTTATATATATATACATATATATATGTACTCTGTCTATTCTTTCATACACGTCATAGATGCGCGGGACTTTATAAACACAACAGAGTGTATATATATATATATATATACTCTCTCGACTTCGTAAACACAACAGCGTATTTGTTTTTGAATTTATTAAAATTATGACGCGTACACTTGCTAAACACACAAAATGTGGAGATTATAATGCGTATGACTTGGTTAGCACAATAATAAAGAGAGGTTATAGTGGGTACTTGCTAAAAATACAAAAGCATTTATTATTATTATCTGTATATAATCTCTACTTACCTAACTCCATCAGCACTATCCGGAACTTGTGCAGAAACACTGTCAGGATTCATTATTATTATTATTTTTTATTATTTATTATTTACAAAAAACCTGTATACACTCAACAAAAATAATCGTCGCGACACCACACTGTTCAATGCGAAATAGAAATGAAAATATCTGGCTTGCTTTCTATAAGAGAGAAAGATACAGACAGAGAAACATGCGACGCCGCACAGCTTACAATAGCTTCCTATATCAAAAAGTGTCGTGACAACTTTTGGTAAGAATTTCATCCGTCTAGCCCCCTTTCACAACGCGCGATAAGGAACTTCGTTCCAAAAAACTGTCAAGAGACAACAAAGTGTCGGTTCATGGGGGGACTGCAGGTAATAAAATGGCACACCAGCTAGCTAGTTTTGGAATAAGAGTAAAAGGAAGATATTTCAAAGGATTTTAAAGTAGATGTTATTGAAACCACACCCTTATGTTTTTCATAAAATGATTACACTGTAATCATTCAATTTTAATGAAAGACATGAGAATCTGAATATTTCAAATTTACATTTTAACTTTATAAAATGATAATAATTTCATCAAATCGTGATTTTACTCAAAAGGATACCGTTTGTTTAAGTGCTATATATATACATACCGATGCAACGTATATAATACTGAAAAATATTCAGTTAACAACACATTTTTATTTTAAAAATCGCCCAAAGGTTCCAAAATATTTTATTATAAAAAAAATTCGGCAAAAGATAATTATAGCCTCGGTAATAGCCTCTCTTTCCCTTTTAGAAAACAAAAAAATAAAATAAAAGATCCACAACTACCTGTACAACCATTAATTTCGATGTATAGTTGCTCCATTAACAACTAAAGATGGATTGTATCAGCAAAAAATAATAAGAAAGATGAGTGATAACATATAATATAACAGATGAACAATCTTTTTGAAGCTAATATAACGAAATAAATTATTGTTTATGATGCTAAAGACCATTATTGATAGCGCAGCACCCTGTATATTGATAAATTACTCTATTTCCATCCCAATATCAGAAAAATTTAATTCTCAACTGAATGTTTCCCTCATAATAATCACCACCCCTTGTGTATACATTATAGGGGTTAGCGTCGCACCTTGACAGCCATCTGTAAGTGTTGCATAATATGCTCATATTACAATTATTATTGATTCGATATATTTACTGCATTAGCATTGCTTTTGAATTTGGAAATATCGGTAGTTGATTTCTCTACAGTGGTAGGTAGTATAGAGATGTCTAAATTTGAAGCTTCACTTGTTAGCACAAGTATAGTTTTTGTCTTCTGTTCAACAGCAAAATTAACAAAAATAAAAAGCAACATCAATAAACGAAAGAAAGATGACGACTACCCTCGATTACAATCACCAAATACCAGAGACATCCTCCAGAGCTTGTAAGCCTCTTCGACCTCTAATGGGAACCTCCGTTAACCCTCCAAAACTAAATAAAAGAAGAAGAAGAAATGGAAGCCTTCATTCAACAAGTTCCCTTCCCTTCCTATTCTCCCGTCAGCAGCAAGTCCAAGTCTCAATTCGGAAGACAATCTTCACTGATCAAATACTGCTCCCAGAAGGATCTCTTCAATTTCCTCTTCAGAGGAGTAATCTAATACTTGAAGATCAATCCCATTTCTACTGCACCCATCAAGATTCCGTGTGGTATTCCTTTCTTCCATCAATCTCCTGCTACCAGGAGCAACCTTCCTTGGCAAGACACCTCCTGGATAGTGGAAGGAGTACAAATATTTGGGATATGTGGGAATCTAAAACAATTTTCTCACTTCATTTTCCAATGGTTGATTGACATTATTATTTATTTTTGTAAAATTACCACTTGGTCATAATATTAAGTGCTGCTTGCTTGCTTGGACGTTTTTCGTTAAGACATATACATATGGATGTGAGAATATTTATTTATAAGAAATACAACGTAATTAAAAATCCTCTATTAGTAACATGTTTCATTCGAAGATTTCATTAAAATATTGTGATAAATAGTATGCATGTCTGATTACTATGCATTATTCTACGTAAAGGATAATAAAGCTCCATGTATGTGAGTAATAAAGTGAAAAAACCTATTAAAGATGTTTGTTGGCTCTGCCTGATACATGAAAATAAAAATGAATGTTTGCAATTATTTTAAAATCCTAGAAAATAACAAAAAAATGAAAATTTGAGCAAAACTACTTGAAAAAGATAGAAGAATAATTGTTCGCAGTCAGCGTTGGGCGTGTTTTCAGTTCCAGCTACCAATCTGATATGAAAGCAGCGTTGCCAATTTAAAATGTTTGGGAATAACTTTTACAGATAAATACATTTGGCAACAGCTGACTGCGCACAATTATTCTTCTCTCTCTTCCAAGTGTTTTTCTCATATTTTCCTTGTCGCACTTGTGTAAATCGCATGGCTCGAATAGACTTTTCGCAATCTATATGTATATTAATAAAAAAGTACTCATAACTTGACTAATTGAACAGTTAGAACGTTCTAACCACCATCAATCGATTCAGGGGAAAATTTTATATACATGATTGTATTTTGAGTCGATTTTTCCAAGAATTAAGTAAATTACTGGAGGAAAATTTTAGGGGGGCATTACAAGAGCATAACTGGAAGGGTTTTTTATTAAACTGGAAGTTGATACTGAAGTAGCGAAAAACCTAAGGTACTTTTTAAATATTTATGGCCGTAGGAAAAATAGTGTACATAACTCGTTGCAAAGTGAATTACACTTATTTCATTTCCGCACTCACCGATGTCAACATTATTTTTTAAAAACCATTACATTAAACAATATTTAATACAATTATCGCATGGTCGTAGGAAAAATAGTGAACATTACATGTGCGAAAGTGATTTTTCACACTCGTGTAAAAAATGTCACTTTCCGCACTCCGCACGAATTATATAACCACACAAAAGATAAAAAAGAGTTGTTTTTATTTATATTCATAACAGTTACAGCACTGGTGAAGGACTTGAAAAAAAACCGGAACTTTTATCACCTTGTGACCCCGATTCTACGTCGGTAATAGGGATGCTCGTTCGCTTTGACAGAACAACCCTTACTTCTTTACGTTTTAGCGCCCTCCCAGCTCTTTCCACGTTTAATAAACCAAAGGGCACAGGGCAAGGTCGCAGGCAACTGAATCGTTATATTTATATAATATGACGTATTACTTGTTACTTCAAAAGCAGAAGAAAAAAAATGTATTATAATATTATATTGTATAGTTTTCGCGTTATAGAAGATATATCAAAGTATTTTTATAAAGAAAACATAAAAATTTCAAAAAAAAATCAATCAACAAAACTAGATAAGTTGGCTCTTACATTGGGCTTTAAATATCCAGACAAACCCAGACTTACAAGCAGCTTCTTCCCTTTAACAATCGTTAAGCCTATTTTATGTCCAAAATAACCCTTATTTTTACAATTATATTAAATAAAGGGGTTAGAAGCACCCCAAATCCTCTTTATAATTGAATCGGTGGCATCAGAAACATCATAAGTCACTAGTTAGATAATTTTGGCAAATAAAAAACAATTTCCAAATTGAACTAGCCCCATTAATTGTTTATTTATGTACAATTTATCTCTTCCTTTCCATAAAATACTACTAGTACTATTTCTATATAGTATGTTTTGATTTCGCTATTCCCTCCAGCCCGCCAGAAACACCCGTTTGCGAGAAATATATAAAACCATGATCGTTTATAGTTTCATATACCGAAAAGCTTTTATATCATGAAAAATGACGTACCTAAAAATACTATGCATCACTTAATGTCCGCCTCTCTTATACCTGCATGTATATATTGGATGAGTGACAGTAATAGCGTCACTCGAGTACAACCATAAGCCTCTTAGTTTCCAGGAATTCGCAAATATGTATGTGCATCCGCAAAAGTTTATATGATTCGACGTACATATGCGAGGGATTCGTACAATATTCATTTCACTACCATTGGTGACTAGTCCGAGAGATGGAAATGTTTTTCAATATAGTTATTTTTTACCCCGGTCAAAGAGGTACATTTTGTCTCTGGGAACTGGTGCACTAACCTGTACGCATCATTATATAAATATAAAATGGCTAGACACCCCTTGTGGGGTTGCGCCGCATAAATGCTTTCTAGATCCGCTTTCTGGAGTGGATCAATCCCCTTCATTTCATTATTTTCTCGCTTATTTGTCTCCATAGTCTCCTATCTCTCGTTTTTTCTTTCCATCTGACGATTCCTATCCTTCTCAAATCCTTCTCCACCTCCTTCAGCAACTTAGATCTGGGTCTTCCTCGCCTTCTCCTACCACCTGGTTCCCACTGTAGCAATGAGCAAGCGACTACTCGCTCACCTTCTCTCCATACATGTCCGAGCCATTTTATTCTTCGTCTCTTTATTCTGTTTACTATATCTTCCCCGTTCATTTCTCTCAGTATTTCATGATTCATACGTTGTCTGTATTCATTGTCGTCGGTTTTTAGTCGCCCTAGAATTGTTCTCACTATTTTTCGTTCCAATATCCTCAACTCCTCTTCATCTCTTTTTGTCATTGTTATCGTTTCTGCTCCATACATTATCACAGGTCTTATTATTGTGTTGTGAATGTTATATTTAGTGTATCTTGTCAATAGATTGCTTTTCAATAGTTTCTTATTGGCATAGTATACCCTATTAGCAACCATTATTTTTTCGTCCATCTCTGATCTTCGTTCCCCCTTACTGCTGATCGTGACTCCCAGATATTTGAATTTTTCCACTTCCTCAAATTCATATTCCCCTATTTTTATCATTTTGTTTTCACACTGCTTACCAACTCTCATTATTTTTGTTTTGTTTCTATTTATTTTTAATCCCATTTTTCCCCTTCTTTTGTTAATTCTAGTAGCATTTGTTTCATGATATTCCTTCTTTTCGTTACTATCACTATGTCGTCTGCATATGCGACTGTCTGGCCCCCGCTCGTTCTTAAATTTCCCTTGTTCACATTTCTAAGAACATGCTCTATTAGATACAAAGCCCTCCGTTTCTCCTTTACCTGTAAGTATCTTCACTTTAGACTCCTTCATAGTCATTGCAATTTATCTTCTCAACTTATTTTCTATCCCCTGTTCCTTCAGTCCTCTCATCAGTTCACTTCGTCTTACTGAATCAAATGCTTGTTGGAAATCTATAAATAGCATTTCTATTTCCATTTTGTATTCATGGGTCTTTTCCATTATCTGCTTGATAGCATGAATAGCGTCAATTGTAGACTTTCCTTGTGTGAAACCGTATTGGTATTGACCTATTATGGCTTTCGCTTTTCCAGCTAAGCGACTTTGAATTATTGCTGATATTATTTTGTATGCTACATTTAAGAGAGTTATACCCCTATAGTTTTTGCACTCCTGCTGATCCCCTTTTTTGTGTATTGTGACTATTTGCCCGACTTCCCATTCTTCGGGCATTCTCTCTCCTCTCCATATTTTCTTCATTAGCCTGTATAATCTTTCGTGCAGCTCCTCTCCTCCATACTTAATCAATTCCATGTTTATTTCGTCTTTGCCCGGTGCTTTCCCATTCTTGCTTCTTTTAATAACTTCTATTATTTCATTTTTTGTTGGTTCCTGTGTTACATTTGCCTCTTCGCTTTCTTCCTCTGTTGTATTATCTGAAACTTCTTCAGTTAGTAGTTCCTCGAAGTATTCTTTCCAGATTTGCTTATACTGAGTTTCTTCTTTTATCACCTCGCCGTTTTTATTTCTTATACCTTTAATTTTACCTTTATATGTTTTATTTTGTTCATTTATTTTTTTATAATAGGCTTTAGTATTTTTGTTAGTTTTTTCATTTTCTATTTTTCTTATTTTGTCATCCATCCATTCTCTTTTAGCTTTTCTTATCAATTTGTTGCAGTTTTTCCTTAATCTCTCATATTCCTCTTTATCTTCTGAGTTGTTTGTACTAATCCATTTTATTCTAGCATTTCCTTTAGCTTTTACAATTTCTCAACACTTTTCATACCATTGCTTGTTTTTTCCGTTTTATTCTCTTCCCAATTGACTATCCGCTGAGATCAGTAAACATTTTCTGATATTATACCATTCCAATTCCACATTCTCCGTTTCTTCACATTCCATTAACATATTTTCCAAAGGCTTCTCGTTTTCGCTTCTTATGTTTTCATTGCCAAGTTTTCTAAGGTTCCATTTGGTTCGGTTTATTTTTGTGACGTTTATATTTTTGGTTTTGTTGTTCATCCATTTGGAACTTATTTAAATTTAGGATAGAAAAGAAGTAATTCCAATTTGCCAAACAGACGAATCCAAGTCTCTTGAACAATAGGCAGTCATCGAATTCCATATATTTCCTTTTTTATCAAGTTTCCTTTTATTTTCCATCCTTCCAACTGTGTTAGTTTTGTTTGAGGATCGATATGTGATGGCAATTAAAGTTAAATGTATTGTAAAAAGAAAATTTCGGAAAAAAATGAATTACAGAAACCCATTTTTATTTTTATTTTCAAAATAAATCTTTTACTATTTTCTATTACCCACCAGTCACGTTTGAAATAAAAAAGTCAAAACATTATTTAATACGTCAACCTAACAACACATGTTTGTCCCAATTTTTCACCCCTTACCCTCATCTAATCCTTGCACCCTTCTTGGTAAATTTTATTAGAGTACACAACAAAGTCCTGGGTAATGTAAGTGCAGTTATCAGGTGCGCAACCAAATGTTATTCAAAAGGTATCTAATTTTCGAAACGTTATTAGAATTTTTACGTTTATATCAAGAGCAAGATTTGAAATACAAATAAAGATGAGGATTCAGGGTAGGAGTGTAAATATGAGCTGGCGCTGGAATTTCATTAATGTCCTATAGTTTGGTAAGTTTAACTGAAGCTACGGGGCATCGGTAAGAGGCGAGGAAACATTGCATAAACGTAAACTACATACTTAGCACTTTAGCTTTTTCATAGTTAAACGTGGCAATATCGAACGTTTTCAACTGCATTCTTTACACAGCTTCAGATAAACTTGCCAAAGTATACATTTCTCTTAATTATACGAGGGGCACTACAAATATATAAAGAAAGGGATCCAATACGATAATGAAGAGGTAGCGAAAAAACTGAAAAATCAAGAGGTTGTCAGAAAAAAAGTTATTTAATTTATTACACAAAGTATGGATATTTTATTTCAACCCCCATCCGTAAGTAACAGGTTTACCAACACTAATTAATATTTATGGGAGCCTTTTACACAAACTATCTTCCAGATACGTTTGTGTTAGTTAAAGTGAAAAAAATCCGATACTAAAGAGGGTGGAGGAAAAAAAGGATGAAGGTACAGAAAGCTAAGAGAAGGGCATAGGGTGAAATAGCGTCGGGCCAGTAATTGGCATGATTTTGTAACATAATAGGGGTTCGGTTTTCCCCTCTTTGTAATTTGCGTCTCTATTCACTTCATGCCACCACCGCTGAGTGTAAAAAGCCAGTGACGGCGCGTCTAAGTGGGACGAATACAAAAGATTTTTTTTCGATATTTGATTTGAATAACAACACTGTGAGGCACAATAAATATTTTGTAGACTCTTTGGATATGCATATTTTATATTTTATGCAAGTTATTTTTCTGACAAAAGACCAGACATTCCACGTATTTCAAATGAAGCATTGGCTACATTTTTTTTGTATTCTACTTAAAAGAAACAATGCCATTCAATGGTACACAGACGGTTAAAAAGCAATGGAAGGAAGTGTTCGGGACAGGAACCAAATACTCTGAAAGCTTGGGAAAAGCTCCAAGTATCTTTCAAGCGGAAATCCACGCCATAAGAAAGTGCGCCCAGTTCAATATTAATAAAGGATACAGAAGAAAAAGGATTATCATAATGTCGGATAGTCAAGCAGCCATTAAAGCAGTGAGCTCTTGTGTAATCAGTTCTAAAATGGTGTGGGAATGCCTAGACAAACTCAATGAATAAGGCGAGAACAATGCTATGGATTCCAGGACAAACTGGAATAGAAGGAAATGAAATAGCAGATGAACTAACAAAGAGGGGGACTGAAATATCTGTAATATCCAATAAGAAACCAATATGTATGTGTAATATCCAAGCAAAGAAGTAATCGTCACCAATGTAATAACCGGTAAAACTAATGTATATGGTCCCTGAAAATAACAAGAAGGCAGCGTAGCTGGCTGTCACCACCCACGAGTACGTGGGAAACAGGAATCAACGACTCCTGTAAGAAAAGTCCGAAAGGATAGATCCGGCCTCCGCTGCTATCAGTTGTTGTTGTTGTTGTTGTTGCACTACTCTTGTCTTACAAGTCAAAATATAACTCTGGATTTTTCCAGATGACCGCTAACCGCGAACTCTATGGGGCAACCGCTCACAACCGTGTTCGGGACCCAACTCCTTGTCTTTTTTTCTGTCTCGTCCAGCTTTGGGCAATTTTTGCCCAGTCAGCTTTTCACCACTTTTTCCTTCCTTGCTTTCTTATTGGACACACGTGTACTTTGTAACCCACGAGCGCTTTGCTACATCAGCGAACTCGTGTTTTCGAAACTGGGTACCTTTTGGTTTACTTTGTAAGTGTGTCATTGTGCATTGTCAGCATTGTTTAGTCTGATTGAAATATGCTACGCTACTTGAATTTAAATTATATTTTTATGAAGTTAATTTTGTTTTGAATATACTTGAAATTTGTTATACAGGGTGATGTTTTCCATAATTCCACCCTTGGTACTTATTACATACCTTTCTGGAGGCCGTTTTGCGGAATCAGCTCCAATTTAATATTGGAAGAAATAGGTAAAGCCGAGAAAAAGGGAAGATCTGACCATTGGAAAGATCTGGTAGGGCTTATACAATCAAAGACTCTTCTGGGTGATTACAACCTGTTGAGATCAATGAATGCATAAGTCAAAGTAAAACTGCACTCTTAAAAGGGATCCTAACGGTACATTGCCGCTTGAATGAAAAAGCTCAAAATAGTGGAGGAAGAAGAATGCAGATTTTGTGGCATGGAAGAAGAAACCTCCATCCACATACTGTATATAATTTATTTTACCCAAGTTGTTCCAAAAATGTATGTATATGAGAATAAATAAAAATGGTGTAGTCCATCTCTGTAATGTTTTCTATGAGCCCTCTAGAAATTCGCTTCTATTGTAATTTCGGTAGACTCGATAATAGGGATAGACTAGGGACGATGCGGACGATTGGATATCATTAAGAATATTGTAAGTAAGTATTTCGAAAACGGCGTTACACCAAATTTACTAGCAAGGGGAAATGAAGTAGGGAAAAATGTTTCACAGTTATATAATTTACATTAAGTTAGTAAGAGGGAGGTTAAAAGGGCACTTAAGTTGATTTAGTGAGATTTTTTTATGTTAAAATTACGAGTGTGCTTTTGGAAAAGCTTTAGGAATCTGTAAGTGGACAGTGGAACATGCAGATTACGGGAAGATGCATATGAGACGTTCAAGCACATTATCTGAAATTGTAGTAATGGTAAGCCAAGACCTCACATACCTGCAACAGGTCTACTTAGTGCCTGAACAAGTTTCCAAATGATAGGCTTTCTCAGGAGCTTAGTTCTTTAAGACTTCTATTTAAATCGCAAATTGTAAAATAACATGATGCACCTGGGACTCTTTCTTTACAGGCTAATACCACTACGTCTTGGTGAAAAATTTGTTGTTGCTGTTGTTCCCATCCCATGCCTCAGGAACAACACACAAAATTTTATCTACACTTTCCAAGGTCTCAAAAAGTTTAAAGGTGTTCATTTTTTATTAGGAAATAATTATAAAATATGACCTATGAAACAATTTATTACTCAAAACATAACCACACAATAATCTTCTTTTTCTTCAGCTTTATAATTTTGTAAGCCTTCACAAAGCAATACAAACAGCTATCTAGCTTTCAATTCCATGAAGCTTCGTACTGGCATAGAAAAATGCTTATTAAATACAATAAAGACATGGCCGAACCGTTTGCTCACGATAATGAGCAATGTTGCCATTGTTGCCATAGTTTTTCTATCTATATATTGATGAGTATATGATAATGAGCAATGTTGCCATAGTTTTTCTATCCATATATTGATGAGTATATGATACTATTTTTATATAAGTATAGAATATGCAAATAATCTGGTTCAGAATATTATTTGATTTCAAACTGGGATACAAATTTCAGAAAATCTGGGAAAGAGAAATCAATTTAATCCATCACATATAATATTGCTCCCTTTAGGCAGCGATTACGTAATGAATGCTACATGTAGAAGCTTTAGTGGACGGTTTCAATTGCCTATATGCTTCAAGAGTGACACAAAAGTCGATTTTAAATCTACTTCGATGCTTATTGCGTTACTTGGTATTTGAAGACAGTTACCAACCTGGTGACTGGACATTGTACCCTGAGGTACAGGACAGGCACAGGATTGGCAAAGTTAGTGAACCTATGTGCGCAAAATGTGAACTCTACGATGAATCACCTACTCACATACTCTGGACATACAAGGACTAGGACGGAAGCACTTTGGAGTGGAAATAACACAACCATCAGAACTATTGAAGATTTCTCCAGATAAACTGGTGGCCTTTATAGAAGACACGAAGCTTCTGGTAGATAACATGGGTAATGGTACAAAGATTCATTTCAAGTGCATGGGCTGTTGACCCAACAATGGAAATGTACAAGCCTGACAATGTCCGATATATCTACATAGTACAAAATTCAATTATAACATTATATAGGCGTTACACTAAAGTCGTTGTACAGATACTTATCTCTGTATATAGAAAGTTTTCGACATGATGTATGATAGTATGATTTTCATGTAATGTCAACCGTTTGTCGATCAGTGTTGTTCTTCCGCTCCGCTGCTCAATTATATTCGTTTTAATAAAGTCGCCGGAATAGTAATCGATGATCGAACAATGGGCCAGTAATGATAATATGCCGGCAAACGCTTGTTCGATCCGTCGTCTGAGTGAATAAGAGATAATAGATACCTACACATACGTGTTATATATTGTGTTGTTATATTTTTGACTTGGTAGGTTTTTAAAGATTTTGGAAAAAATGTAAAACTGTAATTTTAGTGAGATATTAAAATATTCTGGAATCAGGTACAAGGCAAAAACTACGACTTCACTTATGGCCGTTTGCACCAATAGAAGCATAAGCTTAGAATAGCTATGGCGAGTTTAAAATTTAAGGGTCGCTTATAGTCTAGTCAACAAGTCCAACTTTTTTCAGCAGTCTCTCCGAAAATTATGATCCAGGTGTCATTCGATTCGGGATGGCATCTAGATGATTTTTGAAAAAAATGAAGTTCCGCAAACAAAAATTGCAAAAGTTATTAACAATTAACTAAAAAAAAGGGGGTTTAGTTTTTTGCAAATATCTCAAAAACTAATAAAGATTTTTCAAATTAAAAAAAAGATTTGAAAAGAGGAGGATATTTCCTAAAGAAACCCCGACTCTCGGAACTGTAGGATCAATATTTATAATTTTCCCAGAGGGATGAAAATACGGCCGAAAAGGGTGTTCTGGCTTCCTTTATTAATAAAAATTATTTTAACATATTAAATATGAAATTTAAGAAATGAAAAAATTCAGGGGCTAACTGGATAGATAAATGAACAATAATCCGCCTGAAAAAAATTTTCTATCACAATTTTTCAATTAGTTATTCAATTGTTAACTAATAATTTTTTTCTGCTTGAACATGAACATTGCAAGTGTGATAATTGTTAAACTATAAATTTGAGATTTTTTTCCTCTCTTGGAGCAATTCTTGAAAGGCTTCACAATAGATCCCCGTTGGAAAGATTAAAAAATTTTAATTTTTCAGGTTTTTATTAATAATTATCGTTGTTGCAAAATTAAAAACTTAAATTAATCATTGGAAAAAAAAACGACTTGCTAATCTTGCAAGGCGGAACGTGGTGCGGCTAGAATGGATTCCAGCCCATTCTGGTTTTGAAGGCAACGAGATGGCGGATGCACTAGCTGCGGAAGGGGCGGCAGCTCCTTTCTGCGGCCCGGGACCGACCATGAGCCTAACAAAACAAAGAATACGCAAGGAGACGAAGAAGTGGCAGATGAATCAGCACCTCGCTCATTGGAATGCTCTGCAGGGTCCTAGACAATCCAAACTTCTACTGAAGGGATGGACTGATGGACACGCCAGGGCAGCCACTGAACTACCAAGGAGTAGGCTAAGAAAGATAGCAGGACTCCTAACAGGGCACTGCTGTATGAGGAAGCACCTCTACAATCTAGGAGTAGAGGAAAGTTCCCTATGTAGGGGTTGCGGCATGACTGACGAAACGTCAGTTCATGTTCTCTTAGAGTGTCCACACTGGGCTGTATTACGCAGGCGAATCTTCGGAGTCACTGTCATGGCTCCTGGATACAAAAGCGGGCATCCACTGAAAAAGGTTGTGGCCTTTATTGAAGGGCTCGGCTTCATGGATGTCTAGGTAGCAGGAATGGCACAATGGGCCCGCCAGTGTCTTCAGTTTCGGAACCTTGGCTTGAGTTGTCCAGGACAAGGCTCGCCTGCACATTTAGTAGTAGTAGTAGTAGTAGTAGTAGTAGTAGTAGTAGTAGTAGTAGTAGTAGTAGTAGTAGTAGTTATAATGGAAAACACAGTAAAAAATAAGAAAATCAGATCGGCAAATTATACAGTTTGGGAAAAAGAATTGCTAATATCCTTAGCGGCAAAATACAAAGGGGTTATTGAAAATAAGAAAACTGATGGCCTGTCTGGGCTTACAAATTGTCAGATTGTCCAAAGAATCTTCTAGAATTTCTACGAGCTGTTAAACAGTTGGCTTGGTCAGGCGAAACCTTTGGATAGAGGGATTTTCATCCACTTCTTCATAATCGTTTTAACGGTTGTACCGTCTTCTTGGAAATCAATTTTTAAGAGTATCTAATACTTTCAGATGATCCTCCATAAACATCCTTCTTTGAAAATAGAAAAAAACACACTTGAAATTGGAAGACGGAAAACGAAAACCCGAAAACAGAAAAATGTTAGGTTATAAATCACCACTTTGAGGATAAGTGGAGAATAAGCGAGCTTAAAATGACCAGTTGTTCATGGTGCAAAACAAAACTTTCTCAAAGCGCCACTTAACTTTAAGTCTATTCAAATATCAATTGGTGCAAGCGGCCATTAGACGTCTCGAATAAAAAAAATAGTCTCCATTGATTTAAATCTCACCCATCCATCAATTGATAATTTCCCGCTTTATTGCTTCACCAATAAAACGACTTCAAACGAAATTTTACAATTTGTTGACATAACAAAATCCTCGGAAAACAATTATGCATCGTGCTCTTTATTTTGAATTCTTTTAACTAAAGACTATATCAACCAACTAAGTTTGGCTGCGATCCAAATAGGCTAAAACTGAAACAGCGGCATCTCACAAATGTAATTATCACCTTTCCGATTTGTTAGAATCAGTGGTGTAGCCAAATTTCGTAAATTATTCAAATATTTATTTATTTTTAAATCGTTATTTCAAGTCGACAATCGATTTTAGAATATGAAGAAATAGTATCTTCTGTATGTTCCTTGTGGTATATTATTCATTCTTTTTTTTTAATTTTTTGGGAAATTAAACCACAAAAAATTAAAAAAAGAATGAAGAAATAGTATTAACCCATGGAGGTAAGAGTTAAAGGAGGAAAGTTGAGCGTGGTAGGTACTGATTTAACCAACTTTCGACGGAAGTCGCCATATTGAGAAGCCACATTAGTGACATTTGAATGAGAGACATCGATATATGGCAACACAGTAATAAAAAGAATGTTGTGATTTTTTTTTGAAAATTCTTATTTTTCAATTTTTTCGACCCTCTTATCGATTGTCAGCAAATTTTGAATATGGAATACGAAATCCTATTATATTATCAACCTTTGTGCAGAATTTGAATGAGAGACATCGATATATGGCATCACAGAAATAAAAAGAATGTTGTGATTTTTTTTTGAAAATTCTTATTTTTCAATTTTTTCGACCCTTGTATCGTTTGTCGGCGAATTTTGAATATGGAATACGAAAGACTATTATATTATCAACCTTTGTGCAAAATTTGAATGAGAGACATCAATATATGGCAACACAGTAATAAAAAGAATGTTATATTATCAACCTTTGTGCAAAATTTGAATGAGAGACATCGATATATGGCAACACAGTAATAAAAATAATGTTGTGATTTTTTTTTGAAAATTCTTATTTTTCAATTTTTTCGACCCTTGTATCGTTTGTCGGCGAATTTTGAATATGGAATACGAAAGACTATTATATTATCAACCTTTGTGCAAAATTTGAATGAGAGACATCAATATATGGCAACACAGTAATAAAAAGAATGTTGTGATTTTTTTTTCAAAATTCTTATTTTTCAATTTTTTCGACCCTCTTATCGATTGTCAGCGAATTTTGAATATGGAATACGAAAGCCTATTATATTATCAACCTTAAAACAAGCAGTTGTGGTCAGTATATGTTGGGGAGGGGGAGGGTTTAAAATGATCTGCTCATCTTTATTTTTCGGTTAAAATGTTTAAAAAACGCAAAAGACCGCAAGACTCTTGCAGGCTTAGTCTTGGTCTTGCATAAGACTTGCACTGCTCGATCTTGGACTTGGTCTTGCAGCCTGAAGCTAGTCTTGGTCTTGGTCTTGCTTTTTCTGCAAGACCAAGACCAGTCTCGCTCATCACTACCTGCAAAGAAAATGTAATTTCAGTGACAGTTTTCCGCTTCATAGATAATAACAGTGTCGTTTGCAAAACTGGAGTTTGTATCATAACTGTTAAATGTGAGTATAGAATTTATGTACATGATGTACAATATAGGGCCTAAGATGGTACCTTGAGGAACACTCCAAGTTATTTTTAATTTATAACTTAATGTATATCTTCGATGTTAACTCACTGTTAGTTAGGCAGTTTTTTAATAAATTGTAAAAAATTTCCTCTAAACCCCAAATCTTGCAAAATTAATGTGGGCGACTGTGTTTTTTTTTTTCGGTTCATCTTTATGTGGCACTTGGCAAGTATATCTAATTTTCTCTAATTATCTCAAAAGTGAAAATTTCGCTTGTTCCTTTCAATTTAAACAGGATTTCTGGAATGCGTCCAAATAGCATTTTCACGGGTTTTATAATGTAACAAATAGCTGTGTCTATTTTTTCTCTTTCATATTATGACATCCAATTTCATTTACTGTTAAAAAGATAATTTCTTGAAACGTAAATTTATAATTTTAATGGCAATTTGAAAAATTGGTTATTTACAAAATATTAACGATAACTGATAGTAAAATCATAACAAACAAAAAATTTTCTAGAAAGAAGACAAACTTTTTCTCAGACTCTACCATTCCACCAAAGACCCAGCCTACGACCAACAGGATTTTCTAGCTTCACTCCCATCTAATCGGTAGGCAGGATAAGAAGTACAACCAAAGCAATCAAATCAGAAAAAGAGGCAAATCAGAAAAAGAGGCAAATCATTAATAATTTCCTTCAACTTTGCCGCTGTTGTGGAATAGTATATTCTTCAACGAGTGCAGAATGATGATTCCAAAACTCACTCGCTGTGCTCCCTCGTTTTGGAAACTTCATCCGCGTGAATAATAGCCATTCTACACAAGTAATAGTATATTATTGAACGAGCAATTTATAATAGCCATAATTCACGATGGCTGACGTTTGCGTCACGAGCCGCAGGCGAGGGGCGCAAGTCACCCAAGTGAATTATGGCCATAAATTGCGAGTAGAATACTATACTTTGTCCACGACACTAAATTTATTTATTAATAAATAAGTCATTACTAACCTCAAAATGTTGTGGCATCTACTTCAAATAATTTGACATACTTATATAGAGATGGGCGATACTGTAGAAAGTATCAATACAACGTACCGTTATAAATATATTGTTTTAAAATACTTAATATTAGAAAATATCGTTATGAAAAGTATCAATACTAAAAATTACAATATTTTATATATACGATATATGTCAGAAACAAATTTCCTGAACAAAATACACAGATTTAATAGTTTATTTCATCTTGTACCCCCATCTCTAGTCGTGAATTATGAACCATAATACACTACAGTGTATTATGAACCATAATTCACGACAGTTGATATATGGGTACCATATACCTTTTGTTAGGAGGTAAAATATTGACTTATTATTAGGTGGTCGTGGACAAAATGCGTTTATAAGTCCATTTTTATTACCTTTAAATCCGAATTTGGACTCGCATATAAACTAACACGGAGTATTAGGTCATTTTCAATATTCCGAATTAATTTCAAATAACAGTTTTCCGAATTTCCATTATTGACGTTTCAGTGATAAACTAATGGACTAGTTATTTATTCAACTTAATTATAATTCCTGATGTCAAATATGAATTTCCGGAATTATTTATAAATGTAAACGAATCAAAATATAATTTAGGCCGGTACAAATTCAAGTTTAAATTATAATTATAAATAAATAAAGAAGATGAAAATGATGTAATTTCATAGATTCGGATATTAGGCTTCAATAAATTATGATTTTTCGTCTAAAGATGATGGTTACTGAACTTGTAATCAGTTGCCAAGCAATCGGACGTTTTGGATGATGACGGACCGTACTGTTCGCTATTTGCGATGACTCAACAAACATTTTGCCCTATTTTAGTTCGGAAGTTGTGAACAAAATGTTTTAGATGAAAAAGTATGGTTTTTCATTCATTCATACGTTTAGGCTCAACAGCCCATGCAAAGATTACAGAATAAAAATATAAGATGTTTCACTCGTTCGAATTTATCGCGTAAAGTACCGATGCTGCTGGTGACTGAATGGTACAGTACGTCGCTACGTCTTATTCAGTAGACTCTTAGCATGGAGGTGTCCTTGTGGTAATCCATTGTAATTCCACAGGAAGTATGGTATATTCTATGATAGAAAATTTGGATGATGAAATTGACATATTCTAGAGTAGACTTCATCAAACTTCAAACTGATTTAAAGTCCCTTACTTTTCGACTTCCACTTAAGCGTTTTTTAATTAATCTTGTCGATTTAAGGGTAAATTTTCCCTTGAAATGAATTTCTTTTTAAACATCCCTTTATCTTTTGGCTCGTAGTCGCGTATCGGATTGGGGAACAAGAAATCAATTTCAACACTTTTCAAAGAATTACTGAAGTGTTTTGACTGAAAGCCGGAGAGTTGTCCTTAGACCGAGAGTCAAAATGAGGAGAAGCGAACTAAAACCCCCGAAGGCAAAAAATTAATTATAAATGTTACTCCAAATCCCCTTTCAATTCTAAAATGGCTTAATTCGGGGGATTAGATTTTTTCTCGGTAGAAACACAGGACCGTAACGTAAAGTTTGATCTGTTATCGAAAATGGTTTTCTTAGAATTCAAAATATTCTCCAATTCTTAACTCAACCCAACCCCCAAGATGTTTGGGTATCATTAAGAATTGGACCTCCTATGTTGCTCCAATAGCAGTGGCATAGCCAGCGTCTGTTAGCAAAAAGTTACTTCGACGCCTTGGGTTGAGAAAAAAAATCTAATTAATTCATATATTAAACAAAAAGAGGGCGCCTATTTTTGCTCTGCCCCGGGTGGCATTGCCACCCTTGCCTCTGTCTAATAGTATAGTTACCAAATGTCTAGTTATGCCAAAGAAAGAGGCAACCATTTGCTTCGAAGTCTCGGTCACAAAGACATTTTTCAATAAATACTTGACTTGATCGGTTCATTAGGAGGATTTAAAAAATATGCAAATATACAGTGCGATTCATTAAAAAGAAACAACACCGACTATGGCATACTTGCATTTACATTCATGTTTACATAACGCACAACTCAATTCAAAAGTTGACGTGTCTGGGCATTTTTTATAATTTTCTAAAATAATGACATAAAGAATTTTATTCCATAAGTGGTTTCCACACTGTATAAGGGAAAATCCGAATCTGTTCTAAGCATCCCGTGCATCTCTCCTTTAGACCCCCAAATTAAATTTCAATCAAACTTATTTAAAAAGTTTCTGAGCGAACAAAAATTATACCCTTGTTAAATGGAAAGAAGTGTTGGCGGCGTCGGGACGTCCGTCTTGGTCCTCGGTCGTTGTCGGGTTTAAAAGCTTTTGATGAGGGAAAAGTTGTGTTGGTCGACTGGAAAATGTGGAGTAGCACTAAACGTTGAAAAACGGACGTTTTCTGGATCTGTTGATAGTTTATTTCTTCGGAAGGAAGGAAAAAAGGATAAAAATAAATTACAAATGGATTAATTGAGTTAGGGGGCGTACATTAATTACGTGAGGACTTTTTTTTGACTCTCTTCTTGGTTGGTTTTAGCACAATAATGAAAGTTTATTTAAGAATTCCAAGACAGATATTGACTTCAGATATTTCTAGACTGGTCTATTGCTGCCCTTCTGTTTTTGTTCATCTTCCAATCCGTCCACTTACTTCCATCAAACAACTACTTCCCCTTTTTTTTAAAAAAAAGAAGAGCCTTAGGCGCGAATTCACACCCTTGTGAACGTATGTCGGTTCCGAGTGAGGGTTCAAACGAGCTTCCATAGACGTTCGTTTTGCAATTATATAAATATATAAAGATTATATTTCATGCAAGTATGCCATAGTCGGTGTTGTTTTTTTTTAATGAAACACCCTGTATATTTGCATATTTTTGAAATCCTCTTAATGAACCGATTCCAACAAACTAAATAATGTATGGTCAATTATGAATTATACAGGGTGAAATTTTAAAATTAATAATTTATTACACTTGAAATATTGGTATTTCTTTAAATTAGCTGAATATGGATTTATCAAAAATCTAAACTAACTAATTAATTATAAGACGTATTTGTATATTAAACAAAACCTGCTGCGCCCATGAATTTTATCATAAATACCTAAAACTTGCCTGAAAACGCCAATAATTTTTGACAAAATCGGTTAAGTGGATTGTTTTAAATCGGTAAATAATGTGGATTGTTTTCTATTCTGTCAGTTGTTGATGTGTTGACAGTTTATACTGAAAAAGTAAAATATTTGTCAAACACTCTTTCCTTGTCGACATAACAATGAAATATTTAACTGAGACTCACCGAATTGAGATTTTAATGATGATCGGGTACGGGGATAACTGCAGAAGTCAAGTTGAAGTGGCAAACTTATTTAATCACAGGTATCCCGAATTGCCTAATATTTCACAAAGTACTGTGTCTAAAATTCATACACAATTCAGAGAATTTGGACATGTCAAACCATTGAAAAGAAAACCACACTTCGTTACAGATGATGTGAAAGTGGATATTTTGCTACGTGTCGAAGAGAATCCAACTTCAAGTACACGTCAAATTGCCCGTGAAAATAATGTTAGTCATACAACTGTTCTAAGCTGAACAGAAATGAGATGGTACCATTATTTTTTCTGACGAATCAACATTCACATTGAATGGAGAGGTAAACCGACAGAACTGTAGATATTGGTCAGCAGAGAATCCTAATTGGATGCAGTGCTGCCAGATGTAACATAATTATTGAATTGTAACATAATTTT
>CAJUYH010002698.1:0-11451 GCA_910591685.1 Galerucella tenella
CAACGCAGCGATCTTCCTGCTTACCTGTGACCAATCTAAATTCTGTGATTTAAATAGTGAGTGGATTTGAATAATTCTACACATATTAATTCAATATATATATATATATATATAATTATGTCAGCTCATTTGAAATATTTTACAAATTTTTTTTTTTGCCTGTGTATTGATTGTTGGAGTTGCATCAGGATGAATCGACTGAGTGGTTCACTTGATTCCCAATTCCAGTATACAGCACGTGCGAAAAATTGTAGATAGGTAGGTGCAGTATAGGTATATGGAATATAATATGTATATATATATATATATACATTTGCTTATATACGCATGGCAATATGGCGCGACTCCAATTCCCAGTAGTAATCCACGTTTTATACCATTCAAATCCTCTTTGCCGCGCGTGGCCCGCACCCATCTTCCTATGTGATTATATACATATACATATATGTGTGTGTGTATGCCTTTTTCTTGCGCGCGCCCCACGAGTCGAACCAGCTTCTTCTTTGCTTCTCTCTTCTGTGAATGACTATTTGTGCAACTTTTTAAATTTCCGGTCGCGAATTGCCTTGGAATTTTTCTTTTCTCTTTTATACTCGTTTCGTATAAGTGTATATTTTTTGTTTTTTCTTCTATTTTTTTTTTTCCATTATTTCCTTCTATGCTACTTCTGTTTTATTCGTTTGAAGTATACAATAAGGTTAACGTCATCCACGCAAGCATTTTGCAACGCGTGTTTGTGGTTAAATAATTCTCATTGCAGTCATATTTTATTTTAACAGATATATTTTTGTGCCGTATGATAATATTTTGCATTGTAATGATCACTAAAATACAATTCTCTTATATTTATTGTTTTTTTTTTCCTTTATTTTTTATTCATTAATTTTTTTTTTCACTAAAATGAATCTGATGAATGATATTGCGCATAGTACAAAACATAGATATTGTGTATATACATAAAATGTTCATGGACACGAAGGTATGATGAAAAAGATATATAACGACATACACGACGACTCATCGAGGAAACATGCGAGTATACTGCACATAAAAATCCTGTCATATTATTTTTTTCCTTTTATATACATATATATATAGTATTAACGTTGAAAACTTTGTTATCGCGTGCATGATATTTCTCTAGGATTAATTGTACAGTATATAAAATTTAAAACGTCATATTCTTCACTTATTTAACACAATATATATAATTTTCGAAACTTTTGAAGGACAAAAAATATGACAAAAGTAAATAATTCTACTGCAAAGAATAGAAATGAAGAAGAAGATTGGAAAAATATAAAATTTATTATTGATGTCGACTTGTTGATGCATTATATAAAATAATAAAATAAATTGACGATGTGTATAGTGTGTGTAAAAGTCGTAATTGCCGGAAACGAATGGTCGTTTCGATATTTGTGGCGTGAACAAAATGCTCTGCTGATTCTTCTCGCACTATAGATTTATATATAAAAAATATATATATATATATATTAATACGTGTACAGCAAAGGCACCAAGTAATACTACGTGACTGGCGGCACCAAAAGAAAATTCTATCGTAATATCTGGCAGTGCTCCACCTTTTAAATGGTAGAAGGGAATCGCATTGAAGTTTCCGTTCGTGTTTTTGCTCATTTTTATTTTTATTTGTAATCTTAGAATAAAAAAGAAAAAAAAAAGACAAAACGGAGAAATAAACGAGCTGAACCCAAGACACAAGCAACTAAGTTAGAAACTGTGGGACTGATTTCCTTTATAAATTTTTGTCCATATTCTCTTTTACCACTGTAATATTCCGCCACTGTATCCTTCTCACTCTTGATGCATTAATTTATATTTCGATAAACTTTTATATAATTGTAGGTGTGTTGGAGTGTGGAATATTATGTTTATATATATATGTATAGTTGATAATATGATAATCTTCACATTCATTTACTAATTAAACTGGCGCGCGCGTTTGAGAGCACACACGTGTATTCGTGCGTATACTATTTGAAATTAATTAAATTAATTCCGACAAATGGATATAGTGGTAGTGAGAGAGAGATTGCGTGGCAAACTTTCAACCCGGAAAAATATGATATTTATGAATATATACACATATACATATAATACATATAATTATAAACATTATACAATTAGGTCAAGTGTCTCATATAGTATAATAAATCACACGAAAACATACATTCAACAGTTTTATCAATACATCAAATATGTATAAGTATACATGTTTATTTTTGGTTGGGTGATACATTTTACGCATACACAAATATGCATATATTACATTTATATAAATATATATCTACAGATACTGATCATTTTGTATGTCCTCCAGCGACACATTACAATATGCATATAATTCGACCGCACTCTCGCCTATACCAGTATACATACGAGTATATGTGCTACACACAATGCCAGTAGAAAAGGTATTGTAATAGGTTGGCCCACCAGCATACCAACACTACCATAGTAGTACTGATATTCAAAGTAGTCACGGTAACTTGGCCAACTTGTTACGCGGAAAGGGGCTAAGACTGTTGTACAGTGGAGAGACGAGAGTGATGTTGTAGCGCACGGAAGCGCGAAGAAATATAAAATAACTTTTATACTATTTCTTTTATTTTTATTTTTTTCCACGTCATTTCCCGGTGTGCAGCCGACGGAGTTTTCGGATTTAGGGTTGTATATATAATAGTACAATGCATGCAACCATCGTGTACAATATAATATTATTCATCGAGTTTGAAAGACTCTTTACACTCGTGTAACAATTTGAAATGCCTGTGACAACGATGCATCTTGTAACTATTTTATATTGAAATAAAAAGTAAAAGTAAAAATTATATTTATCTATGAATATAAATATTAAATGAAATTATTGAAGATATATAGAATTCATTGTAAAATACAACAAGTAACGCACTCGTGACCCAAATAATGAATAGTATTTTGTAGGTCAAAATGAGGGAATGTAAGTGGTATGGTTATGGGAGATGGTAGGCAAGAGACAGAGGATTGTGACGGTAACTAACAAGAACGGGTGAATCCCCGGGCAGCAAGAGCAGTGAAGAGTACGACCCGCAGAAAATATATAACTGAGGGTCGAAACAAGAGTGAGAGGCAAAGCATTCGCGAGAGCCTCGAGCTTTGACTAGCTCCGCCTTCCGCCAATAGCAAACCGGAGAGAATCAGTTGTCTTCTCGTGTGGCGGCCAATATGAAACAGTTCTGGTGGCGCGCAGCCTCCACCATGGACCAATGGTATATCCCCAATAAAGAAAACAATATATATATAACGAAGAATAATAAAATATAAATGAACAAATTAATTGAAAACGTGTTTTGTCATCGACTTATTACTGCAATATGTTTTTATTGCACGATGTAAAAGTATTTTTGGGACGAATAATCTATGTGCGGTAATCGATGTGTCTAACACGTTTTAACGATCCACGTGGTGAAAATAATTTTATTTATTTATTCGTTTTTTTTTTTTTTTTTTTTATTTCGTCAATGTAATATTTAGATATTCAACTATTTATATGGCATACATTTTATGCAGCGAATGAATTTCAACGCGTAATTCCAATATAAGATTTTACTTTTTTTCATTGTATCGTGATATATAGATATATGGATATAATAACACATCGAAATTTTTGAAATGAATACTTCATATATATTTATCGCGTAGTAAAAGTTGAGTGAAGCATAATAAATTTTTACTATATGCCACATGTTATGACAAGCCATATTACACAACCCCGACTGTAAATATAATATTTTTTAACCGTCACATATTTCCAGTTTCAAAAATTTAACGTTCTAATTTTCACAGCAATATTATGCCAGTTCATCATATCATGTTGTTTAATAAAATGTACATTCTAATTTGAAACATTCCACAATATTTCCTATTTACCACACTGAAATAGCTCTGCGTATGTATATAGAAAAACAAAAAAAATTTTAATATTTCATTCCGTTGAATACCCAAGAATGTCCACAAACGAGTTGTTGAAAAGACCATCTATTCTCTCTCTTTCTTTTTTGATCCGTGTGTTATAGCCCAAGCTTAATGTATCAGTACACACACTTCAAATGTATTCAAACAGAGGAATAATGTTGTTGATATAAGTATACACAATATATATATATATATATACATAAGTACACAATACCTAGCATAACACAGCTTGAGGGTGAGTTACATGTTTCAAATGTTTCGCGAGACAAGCAACCACTTCAAGGGAAAACATTCCAAGGGGTGGGGCAGATGAACACGGGAGACAGGGCTGTATACCTCTAGATTCATAGGGTAAACCTGCGGCCAAAAGCATCCACGTGTGCAAGCTTGTCGCTTTATATATAATATTATAGTTGCTTAGATAGAATATTATCTCTGTATATAACATACACATACATATAAACGTCTCGTAGTTAGAATTTTCGGTTCACCACCTCGTCTACATTCACCTCTTGTTCACAAATATCTATCCGTGTATATATTTGTATATCTACATGTATCACAGCCTCGATCCAACTTGCCATCTCTAAAGTATAGTCATCTAACACGTGTTCTTTCCTCACTCATGTCTATGTATTGTCATGTATATAATAATGAATATGACCCAAGGCTAACTATCTCACAAACTAACGTGTTTGTTATAGTTCACATACACTATGCGCCAGTTTGCTCCAACTAACATCAAACTACTTTGATCCGATCACACAAATTCTCATCTTAATCTTGTGGTTTGTACGTTCGTGATATGTCTATATTGAAATCGCCTCAAATTTTTCCTATTATATATTTTTTTTCTTTACTCCAAACATTTATTATGAGAGTGAGATGTTCGTATTGGGAATCAAAAAAAAAAAAATATTTAGAACTCTCTATTCAGTATACACAGTATGGAAAAACAAAATAAGAAGAAGGAATTGATGAAATTACTTTGCATCATGATTTTTATTAGTACTATTAAACTACTTCCGATTAAAGTCCATCCCTTTGAAAAAAAAATGTTGTTCGTTGCGCCATTAAATGTGCTTATATAGAAATGGTTGTATGGCCGTTATTATCAACGAAAAACCTCTTATACATCCAGTGATATCAATAAAGATAATAGCACAATAAATATCAAGCGATCGAACAAATCGTGTCCGTTGCAGACACCAAAGCCGAAAAAATTGAACGTTAGACCTCATAGCAATTTTCGTTCCACATATACACGAAAATATTCGACGATAATTCACTTCATAAATATCTTATATGTATATATATATATATATGTATGTGTACATGTATTGAGAGTGTCAAAAACCTTTTATATTTATCTTTTGGCCATTAACGTCGGATAAACGTTCATATATTTAAGTATATAAACTAAAATCATGTGGTGTATGTGACTGTGTATCAGCCGGTAAAGAAAAAACTGTATTATCTATAAACTTATTTCACTCTTATATAACGTATATTTATACGTGAAGTATATATGTACATATATGGAGGAACAATGATGGGGCAAATTCTCCTTTTGCTGTTAGTTCGCGCGTAAACGAGACAGCCTGCGCTCCAGCAAACTATTAAAAGTTGCAAATTGCTGCGGACGTGCTGCGGCCCACAAGACTGGTATGCTGTTCATGTCCTATTCACTCTTTAAATTTTCAAACCTATTTTCGCTTAAACTTTATATTATATCCATTGTCTTACAGATATTGCTGTATGTCCCATTGACACTTACTAAAATATATATATATATATTTATTGCAAGTGTATCAAACGTTCAAATAGATGATAAATATGATAGAATATATAATGATAAAAAAGTTGCAATTAAAAATATGAAAGTACAATGATATTTGTGTGATTACAGGAAATGAAAGTCAATTGGGCAACATCAGGTGGTAATCAGCCGAAGCAGGATACAAGTAGTGAGTAATTAAACAATACACATTGAGCAATGAATAATTATTTGTCGCAAATACATCAATTTAATGAACAAAAATAAATAAATAAATAAAAAAAAAAAGTGAATTAATATATATTTTTGTTTGTTAGTTATATCATAAATGATTAAATTAAATATAACAAAAACAAATGCGCATTAGATGACGCACACAAGTGGCATCTGGTCGCGAAAAATACCAGCGTGACTGCTCGTGCCACAACGCTTGAAATTCAGTACGTGGCAGAGGCAATATTTAACTCAGAGTCTGAAATTCTTTTTTTTATGGACTTGTAAAACCGTGACAGGCACATGGGACCCGATCCTCGGTGTCTTCTTTCACGCTTTCTCGCGCGCGTTTTTCCCTTTCTTTCTTTTCTCTATTTCCTCTCTCTCTCTCTTTGTCCATCTCTATCTCATTGCTTTTCCTCCACTTGTGACTCTCTTTGTCGCTCTTTTTTTCTCTCACTTGCTCGCACTTGTGACGCTGGAGAGGGAAAAAGATCCAACGCTTATATCGCACACATTTCGTTGTTTCAGCTCTATATTCTCTTTCATACTTCCGTCTCTTATTTTTTAGTGCCACGATCCCAACCTGTTTCACTCTCTCCCTCTCTTACACTTTCACAAATGCTGCTATATATTATACGAATGCGAATGCAAAACTAAAATGTATCTTCCTATTTTCCGGGTAAATATGTTCCAACACTATTAGCCCCGAGTGTGTCTTCTTCCACTTTTCTTGTCACACCCCGAGAAAAATAAAAGATAGCGCATATATAGAATAGCACTTTTCATCGTTTTTACCTTTTCATCTTCACTTTTTATTGAAATTAATTAACAAGTTTATTGTTTTGTGCAACTTTACAAATATATAATTAATTTATTTATCGTCTTTTGTCGCACTACTGCACTTTTGTATTATTGAAATGATTATATTACTGCTAATCGAAATTTATTCATTGCAATTATATTACAGCTACTAACTACTATTTTTATAGTTCGTATTACTTTTCTATATTTTTCCGTCGGTTTTTCACCATTTTTTTTACTTTATTCCGTTTATTAATTTATAGCTAAATAAAAATTTTTAACTCTCGCGACACGCGAGTATTTCGTTAGTTTCTTGCATGTGTAATATATACATTGGTAAATTCTTTGTCGCATGCACAATAACAAAATAATAACTACCTAGAGCACATTTTTTTTCCTCTCCTGCTTTTTAATGCAAAAACTCAATCGTTTCAACGATGTAAACACAGTAGTAGTCACATAAACTCATGGACAATACACCTGCACGTTATGCACATAATCAATTTTTTTTCTTTTTACATTTCCACTATTTCGTCTGTTTATTCACAAAAATATCTGGCAGCTGTATTTACTATTTCCAATTCATCTGCACAACTGCAAACAAATCCTCTCGTTTTCTGTTTGTCCAAAATATATTTATGTGAGGTAAATAAAAAATAAAAAAAATTAAAAAAATTGACTAATTATTGATAAAAGTAAAAAGGCAAAATACTCAACTCTAATTTCAACAACATCCCCAATGAATATTAATATGTATGCATAAAAAATTTTCCTGTGATCTTCCTATCAAAGAAAGTGTTTTCCTACCATCCAACAAATGTGTGTTTAGACAACACTTTATGCATGTACTCACACATATATAATATATAATCTTCTTTTGTCAAAATACAAACGACAGCCCGAGACATGATGAATTATAAATGTCACTTGAGGATAATCGTGTCAGCATTTACGGGACATTACGTCATAAAGGCAAGCTGTTATGCCGCGCGTATACTCCTCTCTCACTCCCTCACACTGTCGTCATCTTTCTCTCGTCATACTATCCCATATATATATATATACTCACCTATAGTTGTATATTCCGTTTGACAACGTACGTCCAGCCATCGTAATGAGCCATCATATTAAAGCTCCAGTCATCACTATTGTTTGTTTGTTGACACGCAATTCGTCATGATCGACTACATATTTGGCATAAACACACACCCTACATATTCTCATCCATTGTACACACACACACACACATATATATATATATATATATACATACATCTTAATATTTTTAATTCACATATTAACTCAATCTATTACATTACACAGAATACAATGCTATATAATCATTCATAAAAAATTATTGATGCGACAAAATTATAATTGTGGTAAATTAAAGAAATTTTAATCAACATCAACATGTCATACTGTTGATAATTAAATGATTGACAGTAAATTTTTCTAAATTTAAATTCCCACAAATGCAATTAAGTGCAAATAGCAATTAGCAATATAACAACAGTGACAGCGAAACGTAATGACAACAATAATATGGGAGAGCTGTTGCAGCCAGCAGCAGCAGCAGCAGCAGCAGCAGCAACATCAGTAGTAATAGACGCAGCAGGAAAATACAGTGGATAGATAGAATATATGGAGACAGTTGGACCGAGAAATGGGATATCGACAAGGGAAACTAGCGGATTCGGGGATATTCTCTTTGTTGTTGAGGTCGCGTCGTGTCGTCCATGGGCTGGTATGGTACAACCACTTGGTATATGTACTCGTGCACGCACCCACGTTGGTTTTAACCTACCAGACTCTGGAGCCATTGGTGGTGCTTATAATGGCAGTGGTTACGGTGCGGTGAACGCTGCCGATGGCATTTGTGGCAACGCTGGCGAATCGGTAAACCACGTTGTATCCACTACTCCCAACGACTCTCTCCTTGGCATCAGGACAATATACACCTGTATACATATATACATATTTAGTATATATAGCCGTATATGCGTGCGTTCTTCGTGTTCAATTTCGCGTCTGCCAACGAGATGCGTCACTTCAGAATCACTTGTCAGTTTGGACAGGTCTATATATGTATATATATATACATACATCAGCTCGATATATAATCTTGTATGTAAAGCGGTTTTACATTAAACCATATCCTATATACCTACACGAATACTATTGCATACATAATAATTCATTAATGTGAAAAAGCAAATATTTATACACTTATAGCATTATGTGAGTGCAATCAATCGTGAATTAGTGCAACGACCATATCAATCACATTTGCACTGTATGTATTATACATTATACACATATTATCTCAATCAGTCGATTTATGTCAATCACTTTATGCAGTAATCTACTGATGGCATATATATAGATATCTGAATTCTACAGTGAAATAATATAACTTTGTGTTTACTCGCGCGCTCATGTAATGAACGAATATTTTGTTCGTATGTTTGCCGTTACTGCAATTCTACAGATTTGTGTTTTCACCAATTTTATTATTTTTATTTTTTTATTTTATTTTTTTTTTTCCAAATATATATTGTATGAAATGTTCGATTACAGAGGGAGAATATTAAATTTATTCTCGTGAAATAAAAGTGCTTTCGAGGGGTTGCCTCTGGCACATAACAGTCGGTCATTTCGATATTTTATATATGTATGTATATATTTTTATTCAACATTATTGTACATGGAGAGAGAGAGAGAGAGAGGGAGAGCAAGAGAGAAAAAAAATATGATTGAAGTGAGTAGAGGGAATAAAGTTACATGTACCTGAAAAATTTAGTGTGAAATACATGAGACAAAGTTGACTGCGAAATACACAGGGTATATTATCATCCTCACTCTTCCTTTGCATTTGAAACGCGGGCGTTTGCTCTTCTATGTGCGTTGATTATATTTTCATTAACCCTCTACGTCGCGCGTGTGCTGAGAATCAAGAGAAAATCATCCCATCTCAAATCCGTACAGTGTACGGGGAGCGTCGTCGTTTGCCGACAGAAGCATCTAAAGCTTTAATCAACGTAATGCATCACAGTTGCACGCGCTCGTACAACTATATACATACATATATATATATATACATACGTATATAAAAGCGTGGAAGTACTCGGCCTTACTGTCACTTGCCTTAATTTTTTGCCATTCATCCTCTCTATATCTATATTAACGAGTAAATTTCCCGAATAAAAAGCAGAAAGACATTGATGCATTAACTCATTACGTAATACGTATATAAATATACGTTAAAAATTGATTCAACTTTATATATAAAGGATGAACAATTCAATTTGTGATAAAAAAAACATGAAAAAATAACGAAATATTATATTGTATTGTTTGAATTTTATATTCTGTTTACTCTAACTCTAATTGGATTTTTTTGTAATGCCAATATCGAAAATCATGACGGTACATGGGATGATACAATAAATAAATGGAAAAAAATCGTTCGTACAGTAGAGCGAGTTGTACCTGATGGCCACATTACCGCTAGTACTGTACTACCAGCTATATACAACCTATGACTACTATACCTATTATATATTGTGGTCCCTTGTGCGTGATAACTCACCAACCGTGAATATAAGTTCGTTTCGCGTGAGGTGCAATAGTCCTCATGTGCATAGATAAAATACAAACATATAAATAATGATATTTATATACAATTGCGGCCATAAGCTCTTATAAAATTTATATTAACTCAAAAATATATACAACTATGTATATATTCAAGGTAACAGTAAACAGTATCTGTAGTGGAGTTCACTGCGGTCTCAGTTAACTTGTCCTAAGTAATATATGTCAAGTGATAACGTGGTTATATTCTATACAACTTTTGTCTGTATTGTGAATGGATGTAAAATTACCATAGGAAAATGGATGAAGAAATCGGATAAAAATTCAAGAATTATATCTTTTACTTAAACAACTAGTTGACTTACATTTCCGTTTCATCTCCCATTTTATTCCATTACAAAAATCTCTCTCATCATCTCGTCTTTTAATATAAGCATATTCCTTAATTAAATTCATCCTTCTTTCATTATAAAATTTCATACTCTTGCAATTAATAATAATATGAAATATAATTTTCTTTCTTTCATTTCTTATAAATATATTTTTTTTTTTTTTTCGTTCTCCAAATATTAACATATACACAAAATATATGTATACATCGTCTCGTTTATTTTGTATACTCTGCATATACACATATTTTTACACGACGAAAGTTTTATAAAGACAAGAAACGCACTACTTATCAAATATACATGTATATGTTATATTGGTGTTTACACAGGATGCTCAGACGGCGCAAGTAAACGCGATAAGATCAGTCGTATCCCACAAGCTCAGCGTCAACTCAAGCAAACACGCAAACAAACTCCTCCTCGTCGCGGTTATATAAAAGAGATGGTGCGGACACACGTTATACCATGTTGACGACTTTAGGGTTCGATAAATGTGTATAGAGGCAGGAGGCTTTTAATGACATTGCCATTTGCCATTTTAACTGGCGGAACACTTGACGTGTTGCATCATTCCATTCATTATCTTCATCGCAATAAGTATACAACGAGCTTCAATGCCATATGAAATATAAAAAGCTTCAATACATTCGCCAAAATCACTGTGCTACAATTAAAAAGAAAAAAAAAAAA
>CAJUYH010002698.1:11551-49619 GCA_910591685.1 Galerucella tenella
ATGTTGATGTATACTGAAAAGACCTTTTGTCTCGCTTAGGACGCAACGTAAAGCTGAGTATGTATGGTCATGGGCATGAATTCTCTCATGAGTGCAAATGCTAGAGAAGCAAAGAGAAGCTGCGGGTTGGCCAACATTGCCCTCTTTCCTTGTCTGTTGCTTTTTATCTGTCTTCCTCTCTCACACTTACTCCCTTTTATATAATACTGGCCAGCGACGACAACGACGACGACGTTGGCGATGAGAGCCCGCGAACGCGCTAGCATGGAAAAATGTGTCGTGGTTACGCCGTCGGAGCGTAAAGAGCTATGATAATAGAGGCGTAAAGAGGGTCCGGGGTTATTTCATAATTACAGACTGTACTTAAACCGAGGGTGTATTATGCCCGGTTTCTCTTGGGCCGCCGACGCATAGCATCCACCCAGACTTTGGTACTTTACTCTATGTGTATGTATACTTGGGCATACATTTATATACATACATGTAAAAATAGCGAGAGAAAATGAAGGTAAACGGATGCCAACGTATATTCGTATTACTGAATTAAGGGTCGAGACTGAGTGCCCGAAAGACTACACAGGAAATCCGAAAAAAAAAAAAATAGACTATTAGAAAAAAATATTCATGGTTGCTTTTCTCGTATTACTTATATGTCGACATATTATTATTTAACAATTCGCCCCTTCCCCACTGATGCACTCCACATTATACGTATAGATACACAGAGGCTCTTTCAACCGCGCGTTCATACAGCAAAGAGTATAATGACGACAGTTACTGCTTTTTCCTCTCTTTACACTACCACTACTACTACTACTACTACTACTGCTGCTATTACAACTATACTACTACGGTTGGAGATCGCCTGTCGACGTTACGCGGCTATTAGCGGCTTATGGGATTTCGCATTAATTAAACGTACGCGCTGGCGTGGCGGCTTTCTCGGACCAAAGAGCTTTGACCATATAAATATATATATACATAAATAAACCTGTTTTATTTATTTTTTTATGCTCTCTCAACGCGTGCAATACTTGTTTTCGCAGATGTATATTTATACGGCTTTGTTTGCGCATATCAACTTCATCATGATATTCAATATGACAAAACAGTTTTGACATATACATAAATAATTATATACCCAGTTTATATATATATATATATATATATACAGAAACAAATTGTGCATTGTCGTATATTAAATATCATTCATATACACATGTGTCCTATATAATACAAATACTTGTTTGAACTATTTTATTTATAGTTAATATGAAGGTACACATGGGTTACGAGTGAGTACGCAATCAGTTTATATAGATCGATTTATGCACGTATATGTATGGCTATATAAGTTGAGATGTTCATGGTATTCTCTCTCTCTCTCTCTCTCTCTCGCCATCTCCCTTCTCCTTTCGCCCCTCACCCTTTCGTTCTTTTATACCTGTATACGTATCAAGCTCATGTGTAAGAGCGCTCCAAGGTTTGTGTACGCTTCTTGTCTGCTACTTGAACATCCAACTGATGTGTACACTGGATGACGATCGTAAAACATTGTACGACCACTAGTAACAAACCTATAACATTGACAGTCTCCCTCTACTTCTATTGGCAAGGTCAAATATATATATATATTGTACACTCAATATCTATGTAAGATATATATCATGCATTCTCTGTACAATGGCCATTGAGGTACTTTTATATACTTGCATTGAAGATGACAATCGCTTTATATATATATATATATATACATGTACATATATACAATAATATTTAATTGAATGTGAGGTGAAGATATAAAAGAAAAATCGTTCAAGTTTTATTATTATGCAGTTGAATGAAGATCTTTTAATTATTTGCAAGTTATTACGTTCTTCTTTCCATGGTCATGGACTCACGGTAATGGTGTGTACATATATATATATATATATATATTCATGGGTAAATGCGTCCACACGTGTCGCGTGACGGTAGTGTGGTGGTTCTCGATTTTTCCACGTGACGCATCACGCGACACACGCGGCGTTTTAGAACGTTGAAAGGTGCGGAAAAAAAAAAAAGAAAGTCGATGCCAAGTGAGTGACACCGTCGTCGCGATGTGACAATTATCTTTGACAGGAATTTCATTTTACCGTACACCAGTTTCTTTTTTTTTTTTTTTTTTCTTTTTCATTTTCGACTGGGTGAATTGACTAAATACCGACAACGAATTTTTTGAGGTACAATTTTTTTCGGACGACGTTGAAATACCAAATTTACGTGTTATCTATACTCAAGATCGTAGGAATGCAATACACACGTACGTATATGAAATGAATGGCAATGACATGAAAATAGTGACACAGACGAAACATTTATTTGAGTTATAGTCATTTGCAGAAAAGTTTTGAATGTCATATGTCAAATGTATAAATGAAATGAATCATGCGATGAAATATTATTTATCTGCTTGAATAATATTATATTTCATTTAATTACTTCAGTTATTTATTATGAGCTAAAAGCACAGAATTATAGATGGGCTCGCGACATACAAGATATTACATAGTATAATATTTAAATAGAGGTACGACTATTAATTCATGCATTTAATGTATAAGTTAGAGGGAGAAAAAAAAAGCCGAGTTTCATTTTATATTCATACAACATCAGTACCTATTTGTCAAAAAATCATATCGCGTTGAAATATAGTTGGCGCGATACAGTATAAGCAAAGCCATTTCCCTTTCTCGTTGCATTGGTAAAATGTTCAACCAGAGAGCGAATGAAAATAAAATGTAGTTATATTTTTATGAATGTATGTGTAGCACGCGCCATCTAAAGAAAAATTGCAGTGACGATTGATTCTTCGTTCGAGTATACATTTTTATAGAAATATTTGCTTCACCCGTTCATATCTATACTTATCATGTTTTATTTATTAAATCTTCACATCTTCAATATCATTTATACAACTGTAAAAAGATGAAAATTTAATACATACATAGATATACCCACAGGGCTATGCAATTGGCATTCCCAAACTCATGGCATACAATTCTGCTGAAATGTAGGGTAACTATACATAAAATAATATATATAAATAAATAATACAAATACTGAAAATAATTTAACTGTGTGATAAAACATAGCGATATCTGCAGTGAAGCACACGCGTTTTATATATCTCGAAAATTCAGCCTCTATTATATATACAAGAGACGACGATGATACCGAGGGGTGAGGCCACAATGGGGATCAACGGGGAGGGATTGTACACGAACACACCGGGGAACACGCTGTTCCACACTAAATTTTTCAACAGATAAGTCACGTATGTTTAATTATGTATATTACTGCTTTCGAGGCTGAATTTTCGAGGGTTGGTCGGAGAATAGTCGTACACATTCAGCGATGTATACGTCAACAAAGAAGATGCCAAAATATATATATATGATATTTATATAAATAACTAAATAAATGTTTGTCTATGAATAATATAATGTGAGACGAATTGAGAAAGTGTGTAAAAGTTGTGATAAGAGTATATATAAACAATTATATATTTATACGTAGAACGTTAGTTTATACATATGTTATGGATGGTTTAGGGTGAAGAGTTTTCTTACTGTGTGGGTGTGTGAATATAAATCTATTTATATATGCAAATTAAATTTTATTTATTTCAAAATAAATATTTTTTAATAGTAGGAAAAAAATATAATTAATAAAATGGTATGTGAAGAAGAAGAGGAAGAAGAATGAGGGAGCTGCGAATAATTTTCATTGTGAAGTTACAACGGTTGATTGGTAATACAAACAGTGGAGGGTAATATATTGTAAGACACGCGTAAAAAACCATTCGTAAAATATTGAAGTGGGTTAAATATTAAAGGGCAATCTTGGTGGTTGAGGTCAAAGTGTAAAGAACCAGGTATATACAATATATAAATAAAAGTAGAATAAGTCAAGTATATATATATATATATATATATATATGTATACCGACAAAAGTAAGAAGGAATTGAAATAGAGCAAATGGAAAATATTGCTGGCTGTTAGTGTGCGGTATGGTAGCAATTGCCTTGTTCAACAATTTCACCAAATCATCAATTAAATATTTAATTCTATATTATAACCAGCTCTTCTCCATATATTGAATGAATTTGGTTCAAGACAACTCTATTTAACTACAGCGAAATCTCTTACCATTATAAAATACATTTCGAAATTTATATTTTCCATGAATTATTCAAATTGTTCAATCTTTTATAAATACTAAAATTGCATTGACCAAATTAACCGTAAATTCCCTTCGCTTGTTTGTCACTGTATTTTTCCATTTAACATTGCAAAATGAATTTGTCATGGCACTGCTAATTTGTCAATGGCGACTGAACGACGAAAGAGATAAATAAAGGGAGAGAAAATGAGACTGCTAGTTATTTCATTCACGAAAATCCCATAAAATCAGGATATCGAGAGGCCATATTGGGTATTCAATAATGCAGTCTGGATGAATGTAGTTGTACATTGGTAACTATGAGTGAGAGTGAGAGGGAGAGAGAGAGAGAGAGAGAGAGAGAGATAGTGTGAGCAAATGGTATATAGTGGAAGCCAAACGCGTCGGAAGAGCGATGTATATAAACCGAGTTTGCGTGTGAGGAAGTGAAACGGGCAGAGACAAAGAGATGTGTTGCGAGTTACTATCGAGAGAGTGGGACTCGGTTAAATATTTCACAGCCTATTTCCGCTACTCCGCTGGACGATAGCAACGCACGACGCAATAGACAAGAGCACTTTAATATATATGTATACATGCTATGTCAATATCCTACGTATACCTGATATCCTTTACACAATAGGACACATGTGTATATATATATCTTTGAAATGGAAGAACTTTGACATATTTAATTCAACGTTTTTTGCTGATGTGACATTTAAAAAATAATTCCACATTCTTTATTGAGCCATTGTGGCAAATATAACGTACATTAAAGTATCGTATATTGCTTGAACGTCGGGAACGCGATGGCATTGTGCGCGGTATTAACGCGAATGCTCCTTAACCTTAGAACGGTTAAGTGGATAGCGTAGCTTTGTTGCGCCATGGTTCGTAATAAACGTGATCCGCCTGATGCTATACTACTTCTCAGCTGCTACTGCTGCTGTTATTGGTACTGGTACTGTTGATGTCGGTGGTGGTGGTGGTGGTGGTGGTGGTAACGGTGGTAACGTGCGCGTTCTCGGATGACTCTATAGAATACATCGTACGTCCTTCACGTAAAGCCCTCGAGAATCCTGAATATGCCAGAACGGAAAGACGAGCGCGCGGTTTGCGGTGAAAGCCGCCCCATCAACTCTAGTCACACACGTTTCATCGTTGTATTCACTTCTATCTCCCGTCTCATATATATACATATTTATTTATATATGAATAAATACCCACAACCTCGTTTGCATTAATATCATCATAACCGGTGAATTAATTCAGTGTTAATACATATACTTATACTTCATTCGTATAATTAAATTTACGTTACATCTACCACAGCATCACTAATCTATAAGCAACAATAATAAGCGCAACCTTTATACATACAACCCATGACTATATATCTATATAGGTATTATGTAATATTATTGGTAGCTGAATTCTTCTTTATTTATCTTGGAATATGACTTGAGGCACATCAACAACATGTCGAATTTTTTTATATGATGATATATATATGTATTCAGCTGCATCGATGCATAAATGACTACCAATTATACTAACATCCAGCAAGCACAACAAACAAACAAACGGGCTACGCGTACCAAACCACCACCACCACCACCACCAACACAGCACAAACTCTAGTTAGAAAATCAAGAGTAGTTGAGGGCGAATATAATGCGATGGAGCCGGGAGGCAGGACACAGGCATATTCGCTGGCAGTGCGCGCGTGTGCAACTTGGATTCAGGTAAAAACCCGTTAATTAATTAACCTCTCTCCCTCCCTCTTTCGCTCTTACTCTGGGCCAGTCTCTCACTCTCTCCAGGCTTTGTGGGTAAACAAGAGAGCGTATGGCGGAGCGTTGAGTCGTTGGGATATATAGTATGAGCCGTTGGGGAAAACCGAGTGGACTAGAAAAGGTCCAAGTGAACTGCGCGAGGAGGCCCCCGGCAACTTGGCAGTATAACCAAGTAACCTAAGCTTCACAACCGGGCCTCCTCCATCTCTGTCGTTGCATGGTTTTACATGATATATATATATATATATATATACCATCATCAAGTCTCTCCTCTTTCTAACCATCTAACCACTTGTCCGTATGGTTACGACCTTTGCCATATGCCTTACAGACTATATAATATATTATGTGCGCGATCCTATACCCATAGTGGATTATATATATGCATACTATGCCCACTTCTCTCACCATCTCCTCCAGGCATTATGTTAACTCTAAGCAAAACAGTGCTGGAGGCATTTTCAGCCTCGGACTTTAGCACGCGCACATCACGTTACTCTTTATACAACCGTGTGTTTCATAGAAACTCATGACGCGTGTTCAACACTCACCTATTCACTGTACCATGTATTAAATATATGTACCCGTAGCATATTCCCTAAAGGGCTGCTGTAAATCTTGTATGTATATTATTCATTTTATGGTATGGTTCAAATATTAGTTAATTGAATTGAATTTTATTTCGGGGAAATGTCAAAGAAAAGAAAAAATTAAAAACAGCGTTGAGTAATCATTTATAAGTCAAAGATTTTTTTTCAGTTTAAAATTTTATTTTGGCACTGTTTAATCGGAGATGAGAAACGAAAGCAATTAAACTTTCTATAAGTGTTTCTCGACAGATTTTGGATGAGTTGTCGCAACTATGGACGTATATATACATTCGTGCGCCCACTTCATTCACATATATAACTTCAGGTGGTCAATTTGGCCTCCAACTTTCTCCTTAACGTACATATATATATATATATATATATATTAACTCGTAATTGAATGTAGTACTTATGGACCCAAGAGAGTAACAGAGAAAGAGAAAGCGAGAGCGTGATGCTGTTGCTAGCTGTTGCAAAGCAACCCTTCTAACTTTCGAAAGCTCTCGCGCGTGTATTTAATCCACCGAATAAACGCAAATATATATACACAATAACCTTTGGCATACTTCTAACACATATATATATATATATATATATATTTATTTTATGACGGAATAGTGTACAAGAATCAATTTACAACGTGTATATTTTCATTTCATTTCATATCATAAACAAACATATTTAGGGGATAAATCAAAGGAAGCAATTTACAAATGATACATTTTTAACGATATCTCCTGTCCATTATGTTTATTATATATATTTTTCTCAAAATAATGTTGGGCAGCATGGTAATTCGCGAAAGTCTTGTGGGATTAAAAAAGCTTCATTTGATTTCCCAAGTGAGGTGGAAAAGGTGAGCAAGCATCTCCACCATTGCACATGCTACGATAATAATTGACTACACCATTCCTTTGCATCATCCTTTATATATTATTATTATTATTGCTATTATTGTTATTATTTTTTTGTCATACCTGAGGAAAAAATTCATTCTTTATCTTGTAAAGTGCACATTTTCACTTGATAACACTGATGACAGCATCGTGAAAGATCTAAAGTTCTTTGAGTTTAACGTGTCACACGAAAGGTTGACTAATGCTTCAGGTGAATTAAACAGAATTGTAGATGAAAAGGCGACGAATGATTTTATACTGTCGTGTGTATTTCAAGAGAAATATGCTAATGATTGGAATGTAAAACACATTTCTTTCTTCTCTTGCCGAATAAATTCATATATATACATATATTTGTGAATAATCCATATGGATTAGTGTTATTGTGACAAATATAAGGTGAATATTGAAATTGTATAAGTAAAAAAAAAAATAAAAAATAAAATTATGTGATTGAGAATTTCGAATGGACTTTAATATTGAGAGTATGAAAGTAAAAGAACGGTTATTTATTAATAAAATATCTATATAAACCAACAGTTTTACAACTATAAGAATATGCCAGGGATAAAATATAATGCACTGAACATATATATATATTCATGGGTGAATGCGGAACGACAAGAGAATGAAGAAGAGGAGAAGAAAAGTTAATACACTATAAGAAACAGCTTTTGTTGCTCAGGGCGCACTACCGAGTAACTAAGACTTCGTCACGCCATACATGGTGCACCAAGTACGATGCAAATTACCTCTTGCATACTTAAAGTCAACTATGAGATGAACCTGGTTTAATAATAATAAGAATAGGTCAGGGGGGGGGGGGGGGGGATACCAGTAAAAATTTAGAAAATGAGACAATACATAAAACAATTGGAATATACCGTCACAAAAATGGTTAATTATAAATTATATAATGTTTATATAATTATTTTATTAATAATGTGTTGCGTGATAGAAAAAATAATATGAAATATAATACAATAATGTAAAATACATAAATGAATGGAAGAATAGAGGTATAGAAGGAATATATGCACGAGATATATACTTCTCGCGGCATTTTGAATTATTAAAAAATATTTCTTTTTTAAATAAATTATTGGAAAGATAGAGTGCTTGGGTGGGAATAAAAACGAAGAAGATAAGGGAGAAGAGGAGAAGGCAGAAAAGAAACCCGATGAAAAACAAAGGGAGAACAAGACCTAATGCGCTATATATATATATATATTTGATTGTGTAGAGTATATATACGGAGGAAACGTGTAGAATACGAATATGCTTGTGCAGGTGCGCAAAGAATGCTGGAAGTCATCCTAATACATATACGTAAAAATGGACGAAGGAAAAAGACTTTGTAATACGAAAAAAAAAGTGTGAGAAATAGCAAGAAAAAGAATGAACATCGTAAACATTTTGTCACAAAGAACTATCGATAAATTCAAAAATAAAAATAAATTGCGACTGTTGGTATATCGAAAAGAAAAGAAAAAAAGATTCTTTGACGTGTGGTCAAACGCTGAAAGTATTGCAGTTAGAGGAGGATTGAAAAAGGTGTATAGGAGTATTAGGAAAGTGGTAGATATTATATAGAGAAAATAGTAAGTGCGAGTGGGATGTAGACTGGAAGAAAAATACTATTTCGCTTGAATAGATATTGGTATGGGGATGGTTGTAGCTCGTTTGCAGTCGCTTGGTGAAGGGTCTCGAGCATTCCCATAATACTCTGTACAATTCCTCTATTTTTCCATGAACGCATCGATACATATATCTGTAAAAAATATATATTTATATACATTCTACAGAATGTCTTGTAGTGCAAAGCCACTGTTGTACAATTTTCGTGACGCGTTCTTATTCTCTGAACAAACATACGTCTCCGGTCTTGAATCATTCAACATATATGAGTATATATACATATATATATTTATTTATATATTTGCACGTACAAACACTGGCGCTTGGTTCTATCTCTCTATATATATAATACTTTCACTCATGCGGCTAACCCATCACGACCATTCGTACGCTTTTCACGTGAAAGTTTATGTCATATATATGTATTCACAATTTTCATCTGTATTTATACCCATATGTGTGTTTATCAGTACACATAGTACAATATACAAGCACATACAATAACACTATACCATTTGTATTGAGAGCGTTAGAAAACTTTTTCGTTATTGCATTTCGAACCGGTACATATATATATATATAAGCAGTCCATGCGCGTCCATTCAATAATGAATTGTCAACAGATAATAGAGAGACGCGCTACTGATTGTCTGTTTGTGTGTAGAGTTTATTTCGTTTATATATACGTGAAACATTTTGCCATCTGGTCGAGCGCACAAGAGAGCGCACATTGGTCAATGGCTCATTTAATCGCTTTTTCCTCTCTGCTTCATTTCAGAAAAATAATACTTGTTTTATTTATATAAACACGTTAAACAAAAATACTCAAAGAAAATATTATTTTGCCGCGGTTTTCTTTTTCTTTTGATGTTTTTTTCTGTGAAAAAGTTCTACATTAAAAAAAAAAAGTGCACAATATTAATAATAGAAATAAAAATAAAATCAAAAAGAAGATAATACATAACGTTGAAGTTGAGGAATGGATAAACTACTTCTAAAGTAGAGACTTCTTAATGTAAATATCGCTCTACACACAGACACACACGTGTATATATATATATATATATATATATATATATACAAAGTTGAATAAGTAGAGTAAAAAAATAAAATATGTAGGGATGAAAAAGGGAGATAGAGAGATGGTGAAAGCATGCAAAACTCTGCTGGTGTTCACCCACGTGACATACAGTGGTCCGCAAACAGAGAGAAACATACGCAGAGATCAGGAGAAATAAACCCCACTGCAGAGCGGTGGGCGCATTGCGCAAAACCCCCTTGCTTGGCTCACTCACCCTCTCTCTCTCTCTCTCTCACTTCCTCTTTTCCCATTCATTCTCTTTCTCTTTCTTGCAGCCCATTTTGCCATCATCATCTACTGCGTGCTCTGGACCTCTCTATTCTGTTTTATCTTCTGTACTCTCTGTCCAGTACTCCTCTCATATATATATATCTATATTTATTTTCACTATGCCTTTTTGATACGCTAATAGCTATATACATGGACCTTCTGCCCATACAACTGGTTTCTAATTTTCAAACCCAATCTACCGGCTTTCCCCTTCTGCATATATATATATATATAGATCACTCACTCTTCACCACTCTCATCAGTACATATCCAGTAACCCTTTAAAAATAGTTGGGAACTGCTGTACCTACATTGGCGGATTGTACATCGTGTTGTCATATGCTTTATACATATACAAAATATGTATATGGATGGATATATATTTATACATACCTATATGCATATGTAAATAAATATATGTATAAAAATTGAGAGAGGACTATATTCATCATACACTCTTCTCTTCTTCATCTCTCGGTATCTGCTCATCCTCATTTCACTGTATTCACACTCTCTTGTTCAACCTTTTATTTTTTATTTTTTTTATATTATTATATTTTTTTTCACACATTTTTTCTCCCTTTCCCTCTACGACACGCGTCCTACACCACACCGCACACATACACACATACACATGTACACTGTTCTTTACCAACCTTTTCACACCTAATTGGGCATTTTGTGCTGCATTGCTCGAGATATTATCATAGTAATAGCCGTACATACATGGTGGTATGTGCAAGCCTACATTGTCCGCTTCAAGCTCAAGCACAATGGCACAATTTCACGCGCCTCACTTTTTTCTTTTTTTTTTTCCTTTTCATATAATATTTGTTCTATTTTATTTTTTTATTTTGTTCATTTATTTATGTCAACTACCGACATCGCGTTTCCCATCATCAAATTATCAGTATGTTTCATTGAATATTGCGCATAAATTGCAAATTAAAAATTGCGAAATCTGTGTCGTGCATGTTCTTTTTTTTTCTTTTTTTTTTTTTTTTACTTCGATATAACTAGGTATATACCCTTAGGTAAATTATCCTTGTTATATATAAAAAGCCATCGTCTATTATTTGACACGAAGATAATTATGTGATGAAATACGTTATATACCAAGCAAAAAAATTATATTTGTATATTTTTAAACATATACTTATATTATATCTGTGTGTTGGAACAAAAGAACCCTTTATCAAGTGTTGGTACAGGATAATAAAGCTCCCGATATATACAACATGAGTGAGCATTCGTTAGCATAATAAAAGATTCGAAGTTAACTCCTGTTGTCGTCTTGGGCGCGGGTCACGGTCGTTGCCATTAACCCACTGACTGTATAATTAATGTCTCTGCAAGAAAACATGGTATATGTATACGGTGAGGAAAGAGTGATATAGAGCGAAAATAACATTAAAGAAGAAAAAAATATTTCACTGTCCAATATAAAAATATATAAAATATACAATATAATATAAAATAAAATGAATTTTTTTACCGCTGTGACAATTAATTCAATATTTTATTGCAACTATAATATTTAAATGTACACACTGAATACTATTGACCATTGATGTGTATTTATACATAAATGAGTACACGATATATACGTGTGTATAGATAGAGAGGGTGGGTGAAACGTTGAACACGATGAACGCGCACATGGCATTTTCACAAAACTTTCTTGCGCAGCATTCGCTTCGAGTGAAGAGAAATGAGAATTACCTCGAGTCTAGAGAAGCCGCTTGGCGGTTTCTAATTCTTCCTCAGGCTGAACTAACTTTCCAGTCTTTAGCCGTTCTCATTTAGCCCCTCGACTTAACGTCTTTGAACATTATTACCCTGCGCATTTTCTCTCTCGCTCATTCACTCACTCACTCACTCACTCACTCATATCTCGCCACTTTGGTTCTCCTGTTCAACCCGCCCTGGACTTTTCCACAATCCCTTGTTGCTTTGCTTACTACGCTTTTGCCTATATACCACCTTGCTTTTGCTGTGTTCACCTCGTTTACTGCCATTTACCTTTCTTTGTCTTAAACACACGGCAAATAGAGTAAACCAGTGAGGGCAAACTGAATAAATATATGATGGGTAAATACACGTATAAATAAATAAAGATTAATATAGATTAATTAGAGTATTTACAAAAATATATACATATATACAAAATATATTAATTAATTCTTTGTATGCAGAGAATTTAATGGGATTTTAATTCTTATTGTTATTTATAACAATATCTTGAAATTTATTTGATTGAAAATCCAAGTGATTCATTTCTATTCCGAATTTACAGCATCCTCAAGTAACTCTTGTTAAATCTCAATCAGCGCACATGAAATTCGTAAAAAAATAAGGGATGCAGTCGGTATTTACTTTCGCGCTCTCCATAAATGTATGTATGCGTATTCAACAATATATAAAGTACAGTTTATGTCCACCTATATACATAAATACATATATATATATATAGAGGAGATCTATATGTAGATATATACAGACGCGGTTTTCGTCCGGACGATATAACCGGTTAATGGCTATAGAGCCCACGAATAGCTCTGGGGAAACTTCTCGAAATATCATTCGCTCAGTCGCTAAACTAAGCGCCCCGTAGTACTACTACTGTATGGTATTCGCCTGGTTGCGAAGCGGGAGTAATATCAGGTGGAGGCTGGCGTAGCAATTTCATTACCGTAACCACTGGGTACCGAGAGGTATTCGTGTGCAACCGACAATGCCTCCACGTTTGTATGCGTGGCAAGAGATACAAGAGAGAGGGATGCGTGTTTATATATGTATATATATATATATATGGTGGTAGTAACAGTATACTCGCGGCCTACACGCGAGATTGCAAACCCAGTCCGCAAGTGTAGCGCCACCATCATCGTCGCTGTACGTTAATCCACTCTATGTGCTGGAGAAACTGCGCTACACACTTCCATTCCCCGTGTATATATAAATACACCATACCCTTGATGGTCGCTACAATCCCAAAGTTAAACTCGACGAACGACAACAAGACCATCTGCGATGTACGTATTCAATTATTTGGCTGACAATTGCAATTGTTATATATATATATATATATACCCTGCTATTTTTTATATCATGCACTTTTATTTATTTGCTCTTTATAATTGTTTTCATGTATATACTTTTTCTATCATGTGAGGTATGTGCCTGAAGCAAAAGGTATTGGAAAATTTCTTGCTTCATTATTTCATTTTTATTTCATTTCATTTTTGGAAAATGGAATATGTTGGAGAGTAAACAGAAGAAGAAACAGACAGTATAAGACAGGAAGAAAATATAGAGAATAGAGAAAAAATAATAATAAAAAAATAATGACTTTACTGCTGGTATGTTGGACCATCATTTCTTAATAAGGATCTCCGACGTCGTACACTCCTCTCATTCGTGTGTATGGTTCTTATGTAGCTCCTGGCTTTTTTCTATTATTTTTTTTTTATTTTATTTTTTTTCGGATTCACGACGGCAGTAAATTGCGTAACGCTAGCTGAAAATGGCTGGCTGGTTGGCTGGCTGGCTGGCTTGCACCCACCACCATTCACTGTTCCACGTTTTCGTTTGAGCGCACCCCTGCTGATACAACCTATACATAGATATTACATATATCCAATACGATGAAATTGTGTATATATAGTGTGATTTTTCATCATACTACGTTGTAAAAGTCATGTGAAACATCAATAATAACAAAGAAAATGTCCATTTATTAAAACACATTTTCAGATATATTTTTTTTTTCTTTTTTTCGTTACATCAATTATTTATCCACTCCATGAATATCTATTGTTACTGATAAAAGATAAATTAAAAAATAAATGATACAAAATGCGACAAAGATATCAATAATTTTTTCTTTCATTTTTTATATAACAAATAATGTATAGATAGTGGAGTGTGTATATATATATATATATAGAGAAATGTAAGCAAAAGGAAGACGATTGGACTGCGATAGCATCGCAGAGAGTGGCGGGTGTGTCGCTCGCGTGAAATCATCTTGGGAGTAGTAGTCGAAAAACTTTGGTGGTTAAATAGTGTAGGATCGCCGAGCCAAACGGGCCTCAAGCGATTAATAACATTTATAATGTAAGAGACTCGTCGGCATTTTATGCCAAGTGAGAGCAAAGAAGAGAGGCAACGTTTTCCCTTGACGCTTTCGAATGAGCTTGGGTATTTCGCCATAGTTGGTTTACACTATGGCACAGAAATTTACCCACCATACGCATCCCCGCGTTCTTCACCTCACCCCTTTTCATATCACCGCCCCACTATATATGATGATGTTGAATGAAAAGAACACAAAAATAAAAATATATTTAACAATATATACACACAATATATTATTGTTTCGCAAACAAAATATTTATCTCACAAAATCATTTTCAAAGTTCCTATTCTAATATATCACATTTCACATTTAATATTTGTTCTCCACAACAAATACAAATAATCATATACTATCAATGTAATATCGTGTATTTATCATTTCCATTATACAATGAATAAAAAAAATAATAAATGAACATCCATCTTTCCTTATTATCACTATATTGATTTGATCGCCGTACCGCCTAGAGGCATGTCAATTAGTCTCGTCTCTCTGCCCCTTTTATTTGTTCGACATGGACATATATATAGATACATGTACCTACTTTATCATTCTCGTGTAATCATCGCCATTGCTGTCCGACGAATGTGTGCCGATTAATTGTTAATGAATGACCCCCGGAGGATATAATGCAACATGAGCTATATACAATGCATTTTCCCTGGCCAAAATAGCATCGTTCTTCCATTACTGCTGCTACTCAAGCACGAAATACGTTCATTCGTCAAAGAGAAAATAAAAGCGACAGCCTTCTATTCCTCTCTCTTTTTTGTTTCTCACACACATTTTCTCTCTCTCCCTTTCTCTCACTTTCTTTTTTCCCTCTTCACCTTATTTTATATCCGTCTCGCACAGTACACCGTTGCTATGCACTCTAGCAATTTCTTTTACCCATCGTCCATCTCACGCGCAAGCGCCTCATTTTATAAGTGCAATTGTCTATGTGTGTGTGTGCAGATGTGCGGACGTATATATATGCAGCTGACAGACATCGCCATGAGGATATTTCACCTTGAGTTAATTAGCACGAGACAAACGGAAGAAAAATTAGCACAAAAAAAAATATATAAGGCAAATTTCTTTTCGTCTTTTGCATTTTTTGTTTTATCTTTTTTTTTTTTTTTTTTTCTATTTACTATTGCTACTGCCGCTATGTCTGCTTAATCATTATTTTGCTATGGTCAATATAATTTCTTTTGTGTATACGGTTCATCTCCGCTGCTTTGTATACAGTTATTTTTTTTTCCCCTTTAGCATTAAAAAAAATATATGAAATGTATTGAAGAAAAATGGACGAGGTGAATTTAATTGAATGGATACTTTGTGAATCAAAATTGTAATTGGTATATAACGACCTCATGTTTTTATTTCAATAGCTCTTGATCGCTTTTGATCATTATTGGCAGATGTCAAATTTGTGTTAGCCATTATGTCAGAAAGTCAACGGTAAAGCAAACGCCACGTACACATATGTGCTTGCGTATGTATGTGTAAATATATATATGAACCCTACTGCGAATATACACGGTCTACTGCGGTCATGTAATAACGGAGAGTAGTTGATAAATTATTGACACTGTATATACTAAAGCGAAAGCCTCATATATATATGTATATGGACACACTTATATCTACACACGGTCGTCTGACCGCAGTTGAGGTTGTACTACTACTGAAAGATACGCTATACGCTTCGCTACTCTTCTTAGTTTGCTTATGTGGACATTTTTTTTTTTTTCCCCGTCAAGTTCAATACATCTTGGGAATGATAAAAAAAACGTTTATTTTTACAATTTATAAATATTCGTAGTTATATATATATATATATATATATATATACTTGTCAATATTTATACATTATATTAACGTAGTTATTGCTGAACCCCAAAAACATTTTGTATACTGTATATGGAATGAATAAAATATGTATTGTATATAGAGATATGTCAGACGTTATATTCTCATGACGTAAAAATGTCTTGGGGATATATGAACATATATGTGTATGTGTAGGCATGTGCAGTATCCTTAAGAAATCTCAACAGCGGTTTTTCAGGAAACGAGTGTGCGCAACGTAACGTGTTGTCAATTGTGCCGAATCGTGTGAGCGTGAAATTTTTTGTATGGTGAAGGATGGCAAAAAAAAACGAATACTTGAAACGTTATCTCAATGGCGGGTGTCAAAATCGGCACGTGAGTGTCATTGTCATTCGAGAGTAATCGAGCATAGATGAATACACAACTGCATTGACAATATTAAAATTAAATTTATTCTTTCAACTGTCACATTATTTATTACTTATTCACTATAGTACACAATGTCGTATATTTAAATGACTTACGAGTAATATGCGCAGTAATATATTTAATTATTCCATTATTGGGTTCCTCTCTTAAGCAATAAAAATGATATTGACATGAAGAAATATGTAGCACTGCATAAAATTCCACAGCGTCAAATTTTTTTACTGTGTATGTTTGAAAAACAGAATTGTATAAATATGTAGGTACATGGTTATATTGCATGATGTATGGCTATCAACAAACACTCCTGTAATTCAAATGCACATCTACTTGCGATACCCATACATATAGTATCTATGCAGTGTGTGTTCTCTGCATGGATGTGTCATCATCGGCAGCCCTCCTCTACAATATGTCCCACGTGGATTTCTCGCTCCATCTTCTTGGCCTCTGCATTGGCAGCTGGGCTTCTATGATGGGTTAACAAACAGAATTATTTATAAGGTTGAATGTGAGCCAACGCTCGTCTTCTCCGTCCTCGACAGATAAGCCACTAAGATCAGCTGCAGAATCGCAGATCTCGTTCTTTCGTTTTTTCCCTTCGCTATCCAACGAAACACATCGTCAATCACAACATTTCATTCTCAAATACGTTAAACTTTTAAATATTCTCTTACATACTAATAATATTTTAACCAAACATTTTATAATAAATTGTATGTACGATATTTCTTACTTATTTTATCGCATTCATATATGAATATTTTTTGAATGCTTTGATACTTTGGTTAAATTGTACTTGAATTGGTGGCTATAAAATCAAAGTGGACGCGAAAACTACAATACAGACGTGGCACTCTTGAAAATTTCCCACGTGGCACCGGCTGCAGCACGCGCATTTATTAAATTACACTGAGAATAATATAAGGATTTTCGAGATTACATCGTATCTATAAATGTATAAGTATATGTATGTGAAATATCAGTTGTAATACCGCATGTGTTTGGAGATGAGGAAGAAACAGAAAATAAAAGGCATAACAATGGGAACCCATGAAAAAACATCATTCTTCTACTGGCATCAATATTACCAAGCTGCTTTCATCTCTAACTATATGTCACGTGTGTGAACCACATATATATATATATATGTGTGCCAAGTATAAAGCGGGTCGCGTGCAACGGCCGCAACCAAGCGAATAGCATTGCAATCACTCTAGTGCATACTGTCACCGGCTCGCGGCGCCACCAAACGGAATATAAACGCACTTGAATATACATATTTCCAGTTTGAATAAGTATATTTTATATACGACACTACTTTCTCGCATGTGCGCCTGATAATCCTACCACCAAGTCCACAAATACACTCATGATCAAATACATTTTTTCATCTTCTTAAATATCCATTTGCGCAGTATAAAAATAATATTTTCGATAAAAAAAAAAAAATTACTGATGTTGGTGTAATCAAGATATTGAAACAAAAAGTATTCAAAGGAATGTGAAAATGCAGGAGAATGAAAGAGTGAACGAAGTAGGAAAAGAGTAAAAATGGATGGAATCGAATGACCTTCCAGGAATCCATCGGGATTAATTCTCTCGTTAACTCGTAGCCGTTAACCCGACCGATGAATTCCTCGAGTATTCCGTATTCCCCGTTAGTTGTTCCCAGAGTAGAGCCCCACGGGCTTGACTCGTGCAATTCCTTCGGGAAATCGAGTCGAAAGGCAAAATATTGTTTTCGATAATCGACTAGCCAGAAACAAAACAACCACAATAAAAAATACATATAAACATTTTGCATACTATATGTGCATATAGTTTACTAGACGTTATGCTCTTGTTTTTCATTTGCCTAAATTGTAAAAAACTACATAATTTTGTATAACTCTCTCGTGTATAGAGGGAAAAATGCAAATACCAGAGGTCGATAATTGCCTGTTTATTTAATTTTTCTTCAGATCTTTTACAAATATTTGCGCATGAAAACATATTTTTTTTTCTTTTTAGATATATTCAAGAATAATAAATAATATTTGGAGAAAAAATGTAAATGAAAAGAATCTGCTGACGATGAGGAGCGAAATTTGAGTATCCGATGGTTAAAATAACGCACCACTGTTCAATGGTATATAGGAAACAACCCCTCGGGTGGCCTGTGAGTGACTGTTGCCGTCGCATCTTAGCTCGTGCAATTCCGCGGACGCTCGGGAACGCCGGCGCCTCTGGGCGTCGCGACGGCGGACGTCCAGGGCTGTCGTTCGGGCTGGCGCGGTGTAGCGGGGTGAGTTGGCAAAGGCTTCCTTTCGCATTTACCCCGCCAGACGAGTTTCGACTCTACGCTCGGCCGGACGTTACGTATGACATATATACGTGGACTAGCGCGTATACTGTTTCACAACACACGCTATTAAAAACGCGGCACGCGCCTAAATAAAAAATTGTGAATCGTGTACAACATTTTTGCCATCATAAATTTTTTTAATACTATCTATCGTGAACGTGTGTAAATAAATTGTCAGCGTACGTCAACGGCATTTTTTTGCATTCGATTTGTATTATTTATTTATTTATTTAGTTTTACGATAAAAAAATTTTTCTTTTTCGAAATCGTTACATGCTATATGTATATATATATATATTGGTGCGCGAACAATATTGTGTGCATTGTCATTTTGATGGCTTCATATCGTTAATTGCAGGCAATTAACTAGTGAAATATTACAGCGACATAAAAGGAGAGGGTTTGTTTTTATATATATATGAATACATAGCCCGTGCTATTCTCAAATTTTATTGCAGTGAGTGTATAAACATATTTTTATTGAACTTCAACTGTTTACTTTTGTTTTCAATCTAATGATATTACAATTTGACATCTTGGCGGCTACAAATGAAAAGCCATTCGGCCATCAACGTGCATCCCGACTCCGTGCATACACGTACGGGTGTCGGTAAGCCGTGAAAAACACAAAAAAAAAATTAATATAAAAATTGCTGCGCACTTTAAGAAAAAAAAAATTGTTGAAAATAATAAATATAAGTGAACGGAATCACAGCGCCAAGAAGCATCACACAAGGTACGCTCGCCGTGGCGTCTTCTAACGCCCGACGATGCTAACCATGCCAACCCTCATGATGCCAACAACAATTACGACAATTAATAATCCAGGACCAATACCTACGCACACAGTACCACCAAAAATTGAGCAAACAAAATTGACTACTGCAGCGAGCCTCAACCACGCAACAGCCACAGCAAACAAATCAGGTGCTTACCACTTTATCCACATTACTCTTTATAAAATATTTGCTACGAAAAAAAAAAAATAATAATAATAATAATAAAATAAGACAAAAAATTAAACTATTTATGTATAAAATACAATGGTTATTCTCTACACTTTTATTATATAGCGACATTGCAATATTCTTTTTCATTTTATTATTTTTCATTTGTACTTTTTGGCAATCGTATAATATATTTTTGTTTTATTCGCGACATTGTTCCAAAGTTGAAAACAATAAATGAAAGTTTGAAATAAGAAACGAACAACGAATATAAGACAGAAAAGAGAAATGACACGGGTGCAAGGGAGCGAGATAGAAGGGAAGAGCGAGGAAGAGAGGCAGAGAGAGAAAGAGAGAAGTAGTAGGGAGGGAGAAAGAGAATCAACAGCCGACGACAAGGAACCCGAGTGGGCGATGGATGGCTTTGGCTTCAGCTTTGCTTTCCTGACGAGGTTACCAAAGTTTCGTCCACAGATTCAATTTTAGTTGGCGCGCCACGCCGCGCCAACACCATCCGCGCCGTTCAACGCCGTGTGCATTGGGTATACCTTACGGGGGTGGTTACGGGAAGCCTGCCCGCTCTTCGTTTCCCTCTCTTCCCTCTCCCTACCTCATCTTTCTCTTTCAACATATATATATGTATGTATACATACACTTACACTTGCCACTGTACATATATAGAGTGCACTCTTACAACGTCACTGCTCCGTTTTCTTCGTTCTATATACGCTTTTTTTTTCTTTTTTCCCCTCCTCAAATTCTATACTGGCCATTTTAGTTCAACAGTAACCGGCCAGCTACTGCAGCTTTTTACCCTCCTCGCGAATTCACCACAACTCCTTCCTACTTCCCTTGTTCCCATTCCATCTTTCGTTTACTCTTTCACTTTTTCACTTTCTTTTTATCCTCCTTTACCGTAAAATTCTACTTGGTGGGCTCACACCACTCTGAGCACTTTATTCGATGGCGCGCATAACTTTTGGCGTTTCTCGGGCTTGGTGCAACTTGATTGGGATTTGTTTCGATCACTCTTCTCCTTTGCTGTATACTATATAGATATATATATATATATATATATATGTGTGTGTCCATAAATTCTACCTAGTGCATTTGTGTCTATAAAACCCTCAGAAAAATATCCCAAGTCTTAATGGCAGTAGGAAAATAAAACTAAAAATATAAAAACACAAATTGACTTGAAAATATATACTTTCTGAAAATGACTCTGGGCTAATATGAGTAATCAAAATTCAAACCGTTATATGTATTTATATACATGTACGATCAAGTATGTATACATAGGTATATATTTTTAAATGTTTATAATAAAATGAAATAGATAATATTATTCAAGGCGTATATATTTACGTGATACATGCACTTGTACGTGTACCAAAGAAAAGTTATTGGTGATAATAAAAGAGACCGTTACATCTATACATGAAAGTAACTTTTCTTTCGATATTTTTTTTTCATTGTCCAACAATATCCCGTTCGTTAAATTACACTGTGCACTCGAGCAAAGGAATGATGGTCCTTCATTTCGCTGTGGGGCTAATTAAAAATCTTTCTCAGTTTGTACGCGGGCTTTTCCTTCTCAATTGGTTCAACGTTTCGTACATTATTTAAGATTCGTCCTTTGTTTTATTTTTCCATGATTTTTTTTATCGTCTCCTTTTCTTTGAAACCCTTACGATGTGTCATTACGTTAGTCTAGTGCTTATTTATTTGTCCGTCGTAAAATAGCTACTGAAAGGACAATTCATATATATATAAATACACCAGGGTATGTAACATATACGTGATAGAGGAGGAATAATTGTGAAATACAATTGTGAAAGTAGAAAACAAAATGTTTTGTACTTTCACAAAAGTAAAAAGATAAGAGAAAAAACAATAAAAGCGTGATCGATGATTGGTAAAGTATTAAAAAATCGATTAACCTCTTTCTCGTTATCGGCAAAGTGGAGCAATGGAGCCAAGTTCACCAGGAAAAGAGTCTACACGCGGGGCTGATCCTTTCAATCCCTGTGGCAAACGAAAACTCGTAAAACAGCACTTGGAAATTCGCTGCGCCAAGTTAAATTTGATCGAAACGAAGAGCGTACTTTAGAGACGCTGGGTGGAAATGTTGGGAATGGGCGAACGCTATACCCTTTCAACGCGACTGAAATACCAACAGTGTGGCACGAGTAAAATCATGTCCACCCGGTCAATACCAGGAACAAATATATATATATATATATATATATAGGGTGGCTGAAAAGTCTCGCACCAAGGGATTATCTTTGAAACGGATAATTTCCTATCTGCAATTGATATATGCAATTGATAATTGAAACGGATGACATTTGCTTTAAAATATGGAAAATAAAGTCACATTCATCGTCCTAGAATTTCATAACTTTCCTTCTATCCGTTTCAAAAATAATCCTTTGGTGCGAGACTTTTTAGCCACCCTGTACATAAATAAATAGATAGAGATAGAGACGAATTATATTTTTTTAAATAAATTGTAACTGTACAAATTCAATGTGACAGGTTTGCAGTTGCTATCAATTTAATCGTTAATTTTTAATCGCAAATAAACCAAAAATAAAACTAATATATAACGAAAATTATTTACATATTGATAACATAAACATATATATATTTGTGTACATAGAGGGAGAAGGGTTTCACTATATGTTATCTAAATAAATCGCAATGGAAATATACAAAGCCAAGTAAATGAAAACGACAGACAAGAGGAGTTGTGACCGATCGAAATCTTGAGCTCTCTTTGCGCCATCTTCATATATATACATATATACATATATATATAGTGTATACTGTCCGAGCCAACACAAACGACTTCCTTCCTCGCTTCCGCCTCAGCATTCGTTGGAAATTTTGCGAGCCAACGAAAGACTCCAGTCGTTGGGTGGGTGGTGTACGTCTGTGATTTGGCTGGATGCCTCAAGGAAGAGCAAAATCTCTCTTATTCTGACTATATCCTTCTCTCTTTTACTTCCAAGGGATAAATCTCAAGTTTGGCGCGGTGAAGCAGGAATGGGCGCGGTACAAACGACGGGTGTTCTCTGCTTGCGGTTCAACTAGACCAACCAAGAGAGAAGAGTCGCGAGGCGACACAATTTTTATTTTTTATTTTGTGTTTTTTTCGAAAATTCTTACGCCAAATTATACTGAGACAAATTCATAACAAGTGCAATCTAAATTATTTTATGTATGAGTTCCATTACTTGAACAGTTATATACACATATAGATGTGTGCATTTATGAATTACAATATTATGTGTTGGTACGTGTTTCGATCGTTTGATGCTGTGCATGTGTTACATTTCAATGCAACACACGTAAAAACATATATAAATGGCCATTAAATTTTTCCTTTATCGCTGATATTCTCACATATTCAATAATTGGTATATAATTAATTTACAAATGCATACACGTAGTGAAAATAATTTGAATATCGTTATATGTATTTATATATATCTTGAAACGATTGTGCTCCTAGTTTTACATACATACATATATATATATATATGGGTACATACATCACGCATATATAATGTATAATATTCATCATTTCCGCGGCTTCTCATATTCTCTCACTTTATATTCTCTTCTCATTTATCGCTTGTACATCTTCATTCTCAACTAATTCACTATTAGACGTTTAAGATTATATAGTCACGCGCTAATTTGCGGTCGTTGAGAGAGAAGGGGATTACGCATGAATGAACACGAGTGTCTTAAGACTTTGAGATCTTTGTCCAACCCCAATTTTGATCAATTATTACTCCATACCGACCACGAACACTGCGAAAGTCATTAGTTGGCGTAACACGCGACGATTCGTTCTTATATATACTCATTCTTAATTTATTGAAATTCCCCTCTCCCGCGCACACACCTACATATATATATATATAGAAACATTAATTCACTTTATATGAATTTCAAATGCATTCATACATATGCATTTATACATTTTAACATGTGTTTTTATTAGCGAAATAATAAATATATATATATGTAAATGATAAACGCACTTTGGCTAAAGTGAAATGTAAGAAAAATAAAATATTTAATAGAAATGCCACACGATATCGCATCAGTGAAAGGCCCTTCTCTCATACATGTCGATAAAGTTACGCCCGACATGTTCGTTCTATTTTGGTGAGAGGATGCGAAGCGCTATCCTGCCGCTGACTTGGACGTCAAATTGATACGAGCGGATACGCCATGGAAAAGCGTAGTGAGAGAGAGAGAGAGAGAGAGAGAGAGAGTATAGAGAGATGTGGTAAAATGTCGTCGAAGCCGATGCGCACGACGATAACGACAAGGAGACAGGAGAACCTGAGCATAAACTCTCAAGGCTAAAGGGAACGAATATGAATAAGTTTATATATATACATATATAAGATGAACATGAGTGGAAGAGGAGTGAACTAGATGACATGGTGCAACACAAATATATATGGGGAATGGATAGGCCAAAGTTTATGTATATATAACAGTATCTTGTTTAGTAGAAACAACAAAGTGCCTGGATGATGTTTATACACTAAGTGAATTTTGCGTTCGTAAATTTAAAATGTTCCATCATCTGTATAGACTTTCGATATGCAAATATTATTGATGCCTCCGAAGGAAATTGGATTATACTTATATATAGGTATACCTATCTATGGTACATATTGAATATATTGAATATAAAAGTGACAAGAATAAATAGGTGGAAAAAAATTTGGCAAGAATAAATAAGAACTTAGTAATTGATAAAGTAATAAAAGTCGACATGAATATATTGTTTCAATTTTATTTCAATATATACATATATATATATATAGATGAACTCTAATATAACGACAATCATATCAATTTCCATGGTGTGAAGGATATAAGTGAACCCATAACTGTGTACAATATTGATAGGTACGTGCAAAAGTTGGTTCGCGACTGTCGATAAGTGCCAACTATTTCCCAACCCTGATAACTTAACGAGAAAAGTTTATTTGCGTATTTATTATATGAGTTGTTCGATTGCGTGCACGTGTATATGTATGTGTGTGTGGGTGTGTGCAAATGTGCCTATGTTGGGGGTGCTATCTCACATTTAAGTATCACCGCTTATCCACCTCCTCACCCACCCATTCAACTCGTTGGTCCATGCAAATATATCCCTAATCCAATGGAGAGTAAAGCTCACACGCTTTCGTATCTTTCAAAGTATTACTCTTTAAGTATTACTCACAGTTAGTTCTTCCGAGAAAACAAAGAAGAAAAAAAAAGGAGACAAAGAAAACCGAGAGAAATTGATGATAATATTTTAACTTCAATAAGAAATCGTGAAATGTTTCAGATGTTCATTTTTTACTTTTTTCCATTTTTCTTTTTTTCTTTTTTCATTCTACAATCACACGAAAAACGTTCATGAACAATGGCTGAAAGAGCCAACGAAACAAATGAAAATCAATCAATCACAATCGCCATTCACTTAAATTAATGAGAGTAACATAAATTAAAAAAAAAAAATAACAAATAGAAAAACACAATAAATCGCATTAAAACCAGAATTTCCAAATCAATATTGAAATACGTAGTATGCACAAACAGTACACCATATACCCATGCATATATACACATTTATAATGATGAAAACAATGATGGCACAGGAGGATAATGATCATAAACTGAGTAGTAGATATATCCGAAACGCACTAATAATACAACTTGGTATATTCGTATGTATATACAAGATATGCTTGAGATAATCGAGATTGAGATCCACTTATCGAGGTAATGGTAGTACGCGGTGGGTGGTGTGGCTGGATAAGGGATGCCGTTGGCGCATCGCATTACCTATCCGGCTATCTTTTGGCTTCCGGTGAAGAGTAAAGAGGAGTAAGGCGTGAGATGGAGGCGAGCAGAGGAACAGCAGGGTTACAATGTGCCGCGTAAAAGATGGCTTCCCACTGCGAAATGCACTCAGTCACTACTCACTCAGTTACAATCATTCTCTTTCTCTATCTCACCCTCTCCATCTCCAGTTTGTTCTCACTCACCCTGACTCTCACATTGGTATAGTGGTTCTATATAGATACTAGTTGGCGCTCAAGCAACTGCTTGCAACAGAGCTCGATCCAGTAACCCTATACTCTATAGATAGATATAAGTGTGTGTGTATATGTAAGAGGTTGAGTCGTTCGCATCTTGGCAACGTTGCGGACACCAACGCCACCGTCGCTTTCCCCACTTTCTACATTCTCCCACTCTATCTCACTTTATCCCTGGATGCACACACACACACACACACATATATATTCATATACATATATATATATATATATCTATACATACAAAAGCTATCTGGTGCTTTCGTGAACACCGCCAGCCACCGTCGTCGCTCTGTTCCGCACTCTGAATCGTCGTTAGCTGCAGCTCGACGTTCCGCATTATTCTAATGCAATGGGGTAGTCAACGGGCTCTCGACCATTGCATCCCCTCGTTTCCTTGTGACCCTTGCCCCGCACCAATTCCACCCTATATATAAACATATTGGTGTTTCTTCATTCGCTCACTCTCTATATATGTATATATATATATATATTATTTATGAATAAATGAATGGAAGATTATATACGCGAGTATATAAAAGAAAAAACAAGTCTAGATATACAAAGACGTGAATCATTATAATCATGAGTGCTGTGAGCTTTTTCACATTGTATAATCACGCTTATAATTATTATATTAACAATATTTCTATGATATTATATTATGTGTATATTTAATGATAGGCAAACATTTTATTTATTTCAATAAAAAATTACAAATGCAATTCGTCAATCGTATTTTGCAATTGATTTGTATATTGGACGTTGAAGTAATTTTACTTGTGCGCACATTTTCACACTCTCACGTAATTCTAAATCGTAGCAATTCCCATGAATTTTTGCCTACAATTCATTGAAGCGATCGTACGTGTGTGTACGGAAAGGTGGAATAGTCCATACATATATATATATATATATATATATATATATTTAAGATGAGTGAGCGGGAGCGAGAGGAAAAGGATAGTTTATAAAGCTGGCGCGGAAATCGATGGAGATAATGCCCATTATCCCTAATACGGACTCTTTCCCATCTTCAATGTCCTATCTTCCGGCCGCCTGCACATATACCCCAGCTTTTTTTTTTATTTCTCTCTTCTCAAAATATATATACCTATATGTACATATATATATATATATATACTTAAAACTCTTATACTTTCGCTCGCTCCATGTCCCTCCACAGATATATCCCGTTTACTCACACATTTTTCATTTACCGACGCCGTTTCATTTCCGAATACTGTGTACTTGTATATATACATATGTAACTTCTATGGCCATATATATATATATGTGTGTGTGTGTGTGTGTATCCCCAGAGGGACTATATAGTCGGCAGTGCAATTTGTAACTGACGCGTTTTGCCCATAAGTAAAGCCCCTTCACTTGCATGAATCGGATCTATGAGTACATTTTTTCCTTATCAAACAGTCTGTCTATACCTGCATCCGTATAATAAAATGTCTGTCACATACATATATACAGCTGATACTTTACATATAGATATAGTATACTTGCAATATACATTTTCAACGAGATATTCACGCTGTCTATTAAATCTATAACAGAGGCATTGTAAACATATATATATATATAATATGGAAAATGTATGAGCTTTGCGTTTCTACAGCGTCTCTTTTGCTTTATTCCTCATTTTGCCCACCGCCTTTTCCCTCTTCTGTTCGCGCACTTTGTGTGGGACTCGACTAACCTGTTGAGTCTTAGCCGTTGAGAACTCTAGTTATAAATACGCGCGATACACCACTGATAGGCACCCTCTGTTTTACGTGTTAGGCGGCGGTGCCGCCGTCTAGAGAGTGTGCCAGATAAACCCAACAATATACTTAATACGATATATATATATATATAAATGCGGCAGGGAATGACACACATGAACAGTATATTCTTATCTAACATGTAGACTTATCACAGTAATCAATGACATTTTGTTTTAATAAATTTTCATAAATAAATACAAGAATGGAGATATAAAGAGGTGGGCCGGGCAATCATTTAAATATAGTTGTAATAAATTTTATTAATCGCATATGAGATAAATATATCTATATATATACATATATTATACAGTCTTATACATATATATTTGCATATAATACAGCGTGATGGACACAAATTCACGCGTCAACCAGTAGATATTTTATATACATGTGTATACGTACTTGGCTTCCTGTCGTGTGCGCCTCGTCACGTCCAACTCTACTGGCCGTTTATTGTCGACAACGCTTGTGTGTTTATATCATATGTGTTTATTATGTATATATGAATGTTTTTTTTTCTCATTCACTTTCTCTCTACCTCACTCATTCGCTCTGTTTCTCTCTACCACTCACACATTCTTTGCTTCTCGCTCCACCTCATAGTTCCTGCAACGTTCCTGATAACACTCACATTCATTCTCGTCTATATATTTGTACATACATATAGACTTTGCGGTATACGATAGTATATACATGTATGCCTATGTACCATGCTCACGATGTGGCATCCCACAATCGTGGCGCACATAAACATTTCCATGTTTAAACGTAAATAGTTTTTGTCGTATTTAGAATACATATAAACAACGAATAAACGAAAATAAAATGAATGGAAAGAAAAAAAAATATACAACAACAAGAAAAGAAGAAATACAAATGAAAAAAATATAAAACATTGAATGGTACATAAAATTATGTCGCACTTCATTGTTTTTATTTAGCTCTGATTCTCATATAATAAATGTCACACTGGAAATATACATATAATTGTTATACATTATTTATATTTTATAGTAATGTACATTAGCCTGATAAAATCAGAAAATGCAGGTACTATTAATAGCATTCATTGATAAAATAATATATTGAATTGCATTATGAAAATGAAGCGAAATTTTATAACAAGGGTGAGATTATATTTTGAGATATGTTTTTATTTTGTAAGTTTTCTATAGATATATATATATATATATATATATATATATATATATATATTGTACGATTATACATATACATATATGTGGTAGATATTGTTGAATTGAATGGTTCACACTCAGAGGTAGCCGTTGACTCGTGACGTTTCCTGTCGCGGCTTCCGCTACGCGCGGACCGCACCGTTTCCGCTTTAGTTCAGGCCCAACCCACTCTGATTCTTGGTTTAGTTATATCGCTATATGCTTATACATAGTTGTACATTATACTGTACATATACATATATTCACTCGTGTCACGCATTACAGTTAGCATGTAGTTATATAGTCTTTGCGTTTCTGCTGCTGCTGCTGCTGCTGCTGCTACTGCTGCTGTTGTTGCTACTCTACTAGTTATATACATATATATTTAATGTCGACGCCATTGCCCCTTCTTTTCGAGGATGATGGGACGACGTCATCCTCGAAATGAGTGAGCAGTATAGTTTTAGCCCGACACGAAAGTCATTCGCATCGTCGTAAAAAGAAAAAAACTAAATAAATACACACTGAATATTGAAAAAATAAATGTAGAAAAAAAAAATAAAGTTGTATATAAAACTTTTGAAGCACTTTACAGAATGAATTTTTATTCTCCATCAATATTTATTTACACATTTTTCGCTTATACATTAAGTCATATTTGTGCTTCGGCATGTACATATATACATGTGTATTGAAATAGTGAAATGTTGGGAGTTTTAATTGGAATTGTGTGTGGAATATATAAAAGAAAAATAGCTCGAGGTATAGATGGAAGAAAAATAAATAAATAAATGAATGAATAACAAAGAGAAGAAGCATAAATTTATACATGTGTCATTAGTCATATACGGTATTTGCACTGGATCAAGTTTTTAACCCGCCGTCGGAGATTGAATAACGTAGGTGACACGAGGCGAAGCGGTGGCGAGTAAACGCATACGACGATGCGGGTATAGAACGCGCCAGTTCGACGTAGAATATACGACCGGGATCGCTAGAATGCTTCCACGGTGAAATACAATCGGTGACACAACTGACGGTCATTGCGTGCGCGTAAATCGATCGAATAGGTGCGTCCCAGTTACAGTGATATACGAGTGTGCAGGAGGAATACTCTACTCTCTCACGAAACAAAGCCACGCAGTTGTATATACATGCATTTATATATTTATACAAATATACACACACACACACACACATACACTATTTCTTTCTATTGCACTTTACGCATCATTAGTCATTTGCGACCTATAAATAAATAACACAGTTGAATATTGTGAGATTCATTTACAAATTCATTATCTCAACAATAGTAATACCAACAATATATTGTTGATGATATGTTATTAATGATGGTAAAGAAAAAAAAGGTGAACGTATAATTAATGTAAATATTAATAAATTAATCATATGCATAGTAAATGGTGAATTCAAAATGGATAAAATGGCATTGGGCAAGAGTAATAAATTAAAACTAGGCAGTGGTGGACGTTATTATGGGACTTATCTCATCTACGACGTGGCAAATTCATGTGTAGCCGCTCTACATGCCAAAGTTCCCCGTACAATTGCGGGTTTAACGTGCGCAACCAGTCCACCATCTCCCATGCACATGCAGAATCCCCGTAAGTAATAATAATAATTGACGTGTAAATGTGTTCGTCCAAAAAAAATACAAGAAAAACCAAAAATATCATGCGGTTATTTATTTATATAAAATATAAGTCGTCAAAAACTTTTTCACCAGTATCATGTGGATGATGAATACATATACATATGGTATATATAGACGGAAAATATAGAGTATGATATATACACATCACAGTGCGTGAAAATATATGAGGGAAAAGATGGGGATAGCGTGTCTGTTTTGATTTATAAGAATTTATCACGAACCCTTCGTGGCGGGGGATTTTCTATGAGATCTCACGTCTCTCTCTCTCTCGCTCATTCTCTCCCTCTATCTATCTATCTCTATATATCTATACATATATTATTGTTCATGATAGTGCGAGACTTGGTGCCACCTGCACTGATGTGATCGAGACTTCTCCTCTCTGGCAGTAGATCGAGTCTCCGACCCTCGCGTGAATAATAGTCACCCTCGGCGCGCGTCGACGCCGATGGTTGATTCGACGCCATTTCCCACAAGTAGTTGTGGAGGACAATCGGTGGGCCGGGAAGCGCGATGGCTATATGATTAGTTGTCTACGATCAATCACCTCTTCCCAAATGGTAGAATAAAAAAAAATAAAATAAAAAACAGAACATATATATATATATATACACAAAAATGTCTCGCAGTCTCTAACACCTATATCAATTAATTTAATATAATAGAATTGAGTCATCAGGTTGATCATACGTATTTATATTGGGGCTATCACATTATTACACATATTGTATGCGTAGAAAAATCAATATACAAGCAGTTGCATCGATTAGAAATGGTTTGTGCATGGATGTGGGTGCATATATAGTTTGAGATGGCAATCATAAATTTTATCTTAATTAAAAAGAAAATATAGTCACGATCTGTAGATGCTTGGCAAGGCCTTGGTAAGCTTTGATTGCACAAACAATAGCTCGTTAGGACAAGCGTCGACGACGGTGAAACACACTGTATATATGTATGTACGCACGAGTCTATGTATATATGTATATATGTAGTTGAATTAACTCTACTATATAGTTGTATACATAAGATTTAGTATTGTCCTTACTTCAGCGTTTCTCGCTCCATCATATAAAACAAATTTGGAAATTAAATGGAAATTAAAGTGAAAAATAGCATAAATCATTAAAGATATAAAGTTAAAAAACAATGTCATAATAATAATTAATTTTTATAAACATACAAAAATAATCTTTGGCTAATAAATTTTGTGAGCGTATTTTTTAATTATCGTTAATGCACCTATACATATATACATACATATATATATATATATATATATACATATATAGGTGTATACAGCAGGTATAAGAGTTTAATTGTTTATGTAATGGTGTTTATATGTACAGTGTTTAAGGGGGATGTGCAGTGGAGGTGTAAAATATACCCTCGCACACAAACACCACGGGAATAAAACTGCGTCCGACGTCCGAGGAAATGAGATTTCAACGAAAATCGTGAAACGAGGGTTGGATGAAAGTAAAAATAAAAAAAAAGAAAGGTGGGAAAAAAATAACGCCCGACCTCGAGAGCCTTAATGAAAATACTGGTGGCATCATCGCGAGTGCAACCCTAGCGCCGTATTCCCATTCGGCGAACCACTCTCTCACACTTCATCCCTATATATATATATATATATATATATATATATATATATATATAAATAGTGAAGCTTCGCTCCTCGTTCTTCTGTCGGCCGCACAAATTTTATTCACCTGGTATTTTTCGACCACTTTTTGTCCCTGTCTTTTTCACTCACTTTAGCTCATTCTTCCTCTATTTCAGCCTCGCCATTCGCGTCGACAACGTACCCACAATATTTTGGTCACGTACAAGCCATCGTTCTCTTTCAAATGCCAAAGCTTGCAAGCTCCATACCGCCGCTTTCCTATGTCTGAGTGATATTTTGCCACTTAATGCCTCTACCACCACCATTCACTCACTCGTCAAGTGTAGAAAGTCCATTGTATTACGTTTGATCTCTTCTTCTGAATAAAATTTCATAAACTCCAACAATATACTTTTTCAATATACCTATTTGTATATTTATACCGATATTATATATGCATGTATGACTCCTTTCATGCTTCATAAATAGCGGACTGTGAATTTCGACGATAATAAAACTTGTGACGGTATTATGCGAGTAGGTGAAAATAAATAATAAAAAAAAAGTATCTACCGTGTTTGTGCACGAGTTTTATAGCGCTCCCGTCGCTACGTCTTTTTTTTCTTGAATGTATATACATATATATATATAAGCAAATTGCTCCCGCTGCTAATCATAATTTACGAAATGGCTATACAGAAAAAATAAAATGGCTAGAAAATGAAGAATCCTTTATAGTGATACATTTCATTTACATATTCGTACATTCTTATACACTTTTACAGCACAACTCATCCACCATATTCTTCCAGTTTCATAAGTTGCTTTTCTCAGTACACATTTTTATTTTTTGTTCTTTTTTTACTTCATAAATTCCATATCTATCCAACAATTCCCATTTTATAATGCAGAATCTAGGACATGTATACAAACTGCATTTAAAAGACTAACTATTACTTTCCAAAGTATGCCAAGTATTTATATATTCTGATGAGTTATTACTTATTGCACATACACCCACACGCCTATAAATATATATATATATATATATATATACAGTAAAATGCGCGCACATCAAAAATAGACACACGTTTGCGTATCTGACTCACCAAACTGATAAGGTAAACGATAGTTCGTGTCTCTTGGTAAAACCAGCCGCGAGACTGCGGCATGAAATTGGCCGATGCTGTCACAAGGATCGCATTAGTCGTCATGAGCGTGCGACAACCCCGCGCGTTACGCTATATATATATATTGCGGGGCGTAGGAGGGTGGACCCGAGCGCGGTTAGCGTGCTGGAAAGTGCACACACAAGCTAATTACGGGACGACACGAATGCCTTTAATTACTTTTATTCCCAGTTCCCGACGAAATTCGTTGAAGCCAGGATTTCCCCGCGGCACGTACGTATACATGTAGATATACATGTTGGTATATATATATATATATATATATATATATAACAGTACAAAGGTACATCTATAATACCAGCGTTCACCCATCACCTTCTACCAACCATATATGGCTATGTGTACACATACGTGTTGAGAAATTTCCGGATGGCGGGGTGTACTTATTATTGAGGAAGTATATACATCCATGTCTTTAAGCATGTAATTATGATATTATGATGGCATTATTTCTGTAAATCAATTCAATTTAGTTGGATAATCCACATGTTAATATGAGCATACATTCAGAGTAATGGAAATTTTACATTTATTACATATATATTATTGATATATAAATTATTCCATGGAAAATTTAGCCATATTCAATTTCGCTATATTTTGCATTACGTGAATATATAATAGGTATAATATATTGGATACTATTGATGAATATGAACAATTTTAATGAGGCAAAAGACGATGTCGATTAAGTATATAGTAAGAAGAAGGTACACATCTATCTATCCATGTATGTATGTGTGTATGTAGCAGGCGTGTGACGCTTCGAGTAATTCAAACGAGCAACTAACTCGGTGCAGAGTGAGCCGACGAGCGGATCTATAAATCGCTAAAACGAGAGCAAAATAGTTAGATTGAAGAAAGTTACGATAGGAAAGGAGAGAGCAAAATAGAAAGACAGGGATGCACACATGGTGGAGACGAGAATGAAGAGGGGGTAATAGATAGGGAGGCAGCCATAGACGCATCATGGAATACGAAATGAGAATAGCGACGAGCAGGATGCAACCAAGGTATATATATGAGCAAGCTACCGGTCACATATTCCCGCCGAGTGTTTCAACTCGACCTCTAATATTCCTCGTGCAGCCTCACATCTCGCCCGGGGGCTCCGCTGCGATGCTGCCGCTGCCACTGCTGCTGCTCTTATGCACCTCAATTTGTCCTCCAACATCACTATCCGTGACCGCATGTCTCCCGATCGAGACTTACTCTATATACATATACATACATCCACATATATACGTATAACTATTGGTATATACATATACTTATGTTATCTAAAGCTTCATATGTTGATATATATTCATGTATAGAGAGATGTTTATATATACATTCCATATATCCAAACATGTGCATGGGCAAATGCTCAAAGGATAACCCTCCATAAAGTATGAATGAGTTTATATACCTACATCTACCATAATCCAACTCTCTCTCTCTCTCTCTCTCTCTCCCTCGTTATTATATTCACATTCATACTGAACATTATACAATTTATCGTTTAATAGCGCAGTAAAATTATTCGAAAAATTCAATCAATTTTGTATATAAATAAGCATTATTATATGTAAATATAATTAAATAGATGGTGGTGCAGTTACTTTATTCGCTTGGGAATACGAATAATAATTAATTGTAAATACAAACATATATATATATATATATATAGATTGATATTGACTAAAGAATGGCATAATAATATGAAAGGGCACATGCGTCAGCGGTTTTTTTATTTTTTTTTGGATTATATATAAATAGACATTGGCTCATTTTATTTTGTTGAGAATGTTTTCATTAATTCGATTTTTTATTTTTTTATTTTTTTTTTTTCATGCAGACAAAAATGTAATTCTACAGCGGCGAATGCAAAAGTTCAATACATATACACATGTGTGCATATATGGATATGAGGTCGTGTTAGTTCGGGCACAGTGAATCCGAACATTAAACTCATTAGTTCTGATTATCCTGACAGGTAACATTGAACTGGCGCATGGGCTCGAAAATTGTCCAATGAAAAATATATAATAATTTAATAATAAAAATTCAACTTATTAAATATGACGGTGCGGTGGGACGCACATTGCACCCAACCAAAATAAAATGGAAAATTCATATGTGTACATATATCGCACAATATTATATTAGCAAATTTATATCTTTACATGGATTTTAAAATTTATCGTTCCATACAGCGGCTACTATAAAAAATGCTTATCAATATATATCAAATGGCATTTTATACATGAATCCACTGCGCTACAATAATTCTCATCACTAATATATATAAATGGAATATATATCAATAATGTACAATTGATATTCGTGATGACGATGATACGAAAATAAAGTTAATTTATGTGTATGTGTAAATTAAAATTATTGAACATACTAATGAAATAATGATGCAAATATATATATTCACTGATAGATTATATATGAATTCGGTGGAGTGGAGGCCACCGACTTTCAGAGATTTCCATCCGTTTGTCGTTATAAACACATATATACAGTGGCCATTTCTCGGTTGTATGTTTGCGTGCATGCGGTGACGACGAAGCCGACCGGCGAAACGGAAATGAAAATAGAGACAAGAGCTGTGAACCTTCGCCGCACGGCAGATAATCCCAGTAACAGCGACGACGAAATATCACAGCGCGAGGACTATTTTGCTCTCTCACTTGCTCACTTGCACCTCCTCTCTTTCTATATCTCAACGAGGTCAGATGCGCGGGGATAGAACACAATGTGCACAGAGAGCTTGGTGGTTGACCCGGACTTTACGCATTAGCGTCAAATACTTGCCGCGCAAGCAAGTCGTATGACTCGCCGGCTGTGACCCATATTCTACTAATTTTCAGCTAATTAATATTTCAGTGGTGGCTTTGTTATGCGCGAGTTAATTTCGATTTGGCTACGTTTCAGTTTTCTATAAATATATATATATATATATAATAATGTATGTTTCTCTTGCTCTCGCGTGGCGCTTTTACCGCACACATATCCACATGGTTTGCAACCAACCCACCGTCACCATCGCCTGCCTACCTACCTTTGCCTCTCACACACCCGCGACCAACCTCATTTTGCTCTTTCAACCCATCGCTATCTCCCTCGCTCTCACATCGTGTATATATGCACCGATCGACTATTAAGCCGTTAAACGCGAAACGCAACGAGCATCCGTGCGCACTCGTATACGCGATGTGCTTGCATAATTTATTTCCGTTAACCCCCGTTGCGCACTCGCAGCAATTTACAATTCACCCCGATAAATACCTAGTAATAGGTATACATATAGCTATTCATAGTACCATCTCAACCAAAATTTTATTCAATACTTTTGTTTTTGTAATATTTTTAAATTAAAGTTGTGTACGCGCATATTAGACGCTTGCTGCGCATTACTTCTCTCTGCTTTATATATATATATATATATACATATATTTATCTCTACTGTTACGATTACTTTATATGTGTATAGAAGTATATTGCACACCGTAAAAGGGAAGATAGAGGTCTCGCGGTCCGTTTGACGAGCGACGTTACCACCCGGCTTGCTTCTCTCGCTTTTCCAGCTTTTCTCGTTTCTTCCCTTTATTTTCTTTTTTTTTTCCCACCCTTTTTTTTTCCCCCTTTGTCCCTCTAGTTTTTCTCTATCATTTTTACTTGTTCTCTCACACTGGCGCTTCCTTTCTTTCATTCCGCACTTCACCCTACACTACCCTCTTTTAGTCTCATACTTTCTCATATCGTTTTGTTTTTCCTTTTTATCTATTTCATCTCTTTATTTTTGTATTCTTCTTCACATTGTTTCATTCAACGCACGCGCGGATACCAAAAATATTTGAAGAATAATATGGCGTGATACGCGCACGAATGAACTTACGACTATTTGTAAGTTTACATATATATATATATATGGTACAGGTCGTTTTCGAATGAAGTAAACGCGAACATAGAGACAAAGAGGGAAATATATATATATATAAATGAAAGCAACCATCGTGCGTCTTTGCGTCACCAGGAAATGGCGACCGTTTCCGCTCCCGTGGCCTCTGCACATTGCCACAGTTTGCCCTCGCTCCCGCTGAGAAAGCGACTTCTATATTTTCTCTCCTCTCACTCGCCACAAAATTTAACTCCGCACACATTCTCAACCACTGCAGCATATAATTATTTATGTGTGCGTAGATAAGGGTGTTTCTGTGTTAGTGTCAATTTTTATATATTATATTAAGTGCAGTGTCACGTTAAATTGGATCCTCAATCAAAATGCATTTTGTTATATAATCAATTAGATATATAATAAATGTGACCAAGTCTATTCATATATTAACGTGAAAAAAAAAA
>CAJUYH010002699.1:9841-33261 GCA_910591685.1 Galerucella tenella
GGGGGGTTTTTAAAAGACATAATAAATAATAATAATAACTGTATTCAAGTCATTAAACACCGAATTCAATTAGAAATAAATAATCTAAATGTAAACAATCAAGCCATTTCTGATACAATTCAAAATATAATCAGACGTTTTCAATTATGTATTGAAAATAATGGTGGACACTTCGAACAACTTTTATAAGTTATTATTTATTTATAATTGTAAAGTTATCTCTGTTATATTCGTTATCTATTATTTGTAATTTTTATTAAATGTTGACCAAAACTTTTATTTAATATCTAAAGAACGGTGTAAGATAGGGGTATGACATGGTATATTTTTGAAATCAGAAGAAGAACATCTTTTCAAAAATTCAATAATATATAGGGTGTCTCATTTAAAAAAACGAATAATTTTTTTGTGTCCCCTAAACTACGCACGCCACTGTACTTTTGTTAATACAATAATAACTATGGTAGGGGCTGGGACATTTATAATGAATAACCCTGTACTCTATAAAAGTACCCTAGAAAGTGTGGGATCTTGTATTGTAGTAGCACAATTATTATCTCTATCCACCTCTAGTGGACGACGATAATTTCTGTGTTTTACCGTTTTCATAATTATAAAACAATTAATAATTACATAATAAACAATAACTTTTACTTTAATTGAATTGTTTTACAAAAAAATTATTTCTATATTTTCAGTTGACAGTGTTTTTTGAAAGCTATTTATTATTTGTATGGTCGTACCGGCTAGTCAAACCCTGCTTTCCTTAGAAAATCTAGTGGGTGAGCAGATGTTACACGTTGATTTCGAGTTTTGAACGCCTATATAAAAAATGCACCAAGGACCATACTGAATTTGTGATACACCTTTTATGCCCTATTGTTTGATCGAAACATTCATTAAGCTCGTCAATATAGGTACCTACCTTAAGCATCGTGAGAAAGATCTCCTCAATAGGTACCAATTAGTTGAATGATTTTTGACTCTTTATTTTTTATGCAAAAAGTAACACAAGGTGTACAGATGAACTGTTAAAACGTTTTTAATAATACTGATTTAGTAGCTTATTAATTTTATTCAAATTTCTAAACAATTCACGGAAGAAAAAATAATTAATTATAAAAAAAACATTTTTTAATAACCCCATAAATATTCTGCTTATACATGGTGTGTTTCATTGTAACTAGAATACAAAGGGTTAAATGCATTTTTTCATTTATATCTAAATGTTTTTTTATTTATAATGGGGGAAAAGAAATTTTTACTGGATAACCAGTAATGCAAAAGTTGATTCAATAGTTAATGAACGCTCTGTACATGTATAGTTTAGCTCAAAATATATCCTTAGCTTCTACATAAATAATCTATCCACTGTGTGAGCCCGATAATCTTTGGAATGCAATAAATGGTTACAGGATCGGATTCAAAAAGATTCAAACTAAATTATACAGGGTGTCAATTTTAAAACTTACAATGGGCTGTATATCGTGAACGAAAAGAGATATCAAAAAAATTTCATAACTGCTCGAGGGTAGATAGGGAAAACTAAAATAAAATGAGAGAAAACGCATCTCCATCAACTTCCTATGCCCCACCTACTCCAGCTACAAAAATTTAAATGGCAACCCCCTACTTGAGATGCGTCGTTGGAAAGCCCATTGAAAATGCTTTCCAAGGGTCAAGTCATAATTATACAGGGCTACAATTAATTGTGGAACGATACTTTGCTTTGAAAACCTCCATATTGTGTGAAAGTACGGTCCCTATTTAAGCTCTAAATGTTCTATCAATTGTATTTAAGAAAAATGTTTGCTTTGCTGTTTTCAAACTACACATTTTCTGTTTTGCACTTCGTTTCTGTACCCAAATTATTTGTTTATTTGATACTACATTCATGTAAATGAACAAAACTGTCTTTATTGGAATGATCAAAATCCACATCTGCTTAGAGAAAACCACACTCAGTATCCCGAGAAAATGTTTGTGCAGGAGTATTGGGATATTCTGTGATTGTTCCCTTGTTTATACCGGGGAATTTAAACGGTAGAATTTACCTTGACATGCTGGAGAACACTATTGAGCCCTTAATTGTTCATGAATAAGAGAACCAACAGTACGGCGATGGCAGTATAGCTCTAGATGAAAATTTGTTGTATTTCCAGCAAGACGGGGCACTTCCCTATTACGCAGTAGCAGTTAGGTTAAACTGGTTAAAAAATAATTATCCAAATGGATGGATTGGAAGGAGAGGTCCCATTAAGTGGCCACCTAGGTCACCAGACTTACCGCCACCTAATTTTTTTCTGTTGGCAGGTCACCTTAGGTCGGTTGTTTATATTAATTACGAAGAAAGAATTAGTCAAGCATGTCGTGATATCGCAAAAGCAACATTTGCCAACGTTCGTAAGGAGTTTGAAAATAGGTTGTACTATTATTATTTACAAAACAATGGAAACCAGATAGGAAATAAGAACAATTATAAATTGGAAGACCCACAATATGAAGTCGTCAATGAACAGATAAATCTAAGGAGCTCTTCACTATCAAACTGCATTCTTAAGTAACAATAATTGAATTGGTCAGCAGATATAGTTTTCCTTGGTTTCCCATCATTGCACGGTTATACTGATCTTAAATGGGAAAAGGATATCCAGTACAATAATGCTTGAGCTTTAATATTTTCAATATTATATCTTCTCCTTTTTTCTATTCATATATATTACGTTAATTACAAGATAGGTCACAATTTGGTTTAGCCAAAATATTAAACATTGTAAGTTTTAAAATTGACTGTATAAGTGATATTTAAAAACAAGCTTATTATTAAAATACTAAAATTTAATAAATATAAATAGAAACAAAAACGACCTACAACACAATTAATTTTTTGGAACTTGCTTCTTTTTTTATCAATGTTCAATCAAAGATACTCTTTCTTTGTGATCCTTTAGTAATTAACATTATTGAAATATTTCATCGTATCACACTTTATAAAATATCAAAGTTTATCTATGTGCATCCTCAATAACAATCCGTTTTAAAAGCGGAGAATGTATGTAAAAGCAAACTACAACTATACATTAAAACTTAAATTTGTGTCTGCCATTATTTTCAGTGGTCCAGTTTGCATGTTCATCGCATCGTTCACGCTATTTTTTTATTTTCGACTTTCATTCATTGAAATAGAATCCATTATACTCGGAATAATAAAGACATTAAGATGAAAAATCGTTAAAAATTTATGTTCTTCGGTGAATAAATCATTAGGTAAATATAAATCTTTTGTAAATTGCTCTCATTCTATTCCTAGTATACAAAAAAATGCTTATGTGATACGAAAATACGAATGTTTAATATGTTTAAAATTAGGAGCAAAGTACTGGTACACTGTTAAAAGTAAGTATATACAATGGTCCTTTTCCATTTTTATTGCTTTATTTTACAAAAAAATGTTTTTTTTTTAATTTTATTTTTTAGCTGGATTTCTATCCTAAAGATATTGAATGAAAAAATAATATAGAAAGCGTGAGCTTTGAAGGTGATGTCACTCTTCCCTCCTTCGTGCTTCCCTGGTTTTCAAATTTTGACATCTCATATAACCTCTAAATCGATATTGATTCATTTTGTTGTTGAAATTGTTTGTATTATTTGTTTTAGTTTCGATTTCGTGTTTCCAAAATGCTCAACGAGCACCATACGTATGCTGCTAAAATGTATGATCGTGAATTTGAAGGTGTCTACGATTCACCCACAGCTCACCATCACTGATTGATTGTGCTTCTACTAGAAGTGGGGATGTAAATACTACAGACCAATCTCTCATTCAGTTGGTAAAGAGCTATCCATTTCTTTATAATAAACAAAGCATAGATTTTAAAGATGCTGGTAAGAAGGATGATGTATGGGTGAAAATAGCGTCTTCATGTTTCAGGTCAATTGTAATATTGTAAATTGTAAGTAGAAGAACAAAAACTGCAAAAACCACGAAACGTTTAAGCCACGCCCTTACAGTAATATGATTCGTGGGATTTTATATTCAAAACTTTTATTCTGTCTTGTTACTCTTATTTCTTATTCTTTAGGTCTTAAATCTCAGCCACTCTGACAAATACTGCCAACATAATTCCAGACCTTATAACGTCACTTGCCCCAAGGTCAGCCACTCTTACAAATACTGCCAACATAATTGCAGACCTTATAACGTCACTTGCCCCAAGGTCAAACGAGTATTCACATTATACTAATATTGGCTTTTTTTATTAAACTTTGTGACATTTATATTCGGAACAAAGCTGCACAAAGTGGAAAATTATCAGTAAGCTTTCAAATATACATATTGGTTTTAAATTCAAGCATCTACTGGAAAGACCCATTGTCACATAATATTTTTGGGGTTTTGAATGCGTATTTATTTGAAGTCGCCACTGGATAGGCGACTTCAATGCCCGATTTCACCAACGAGATGCAAGGAAGTTCCTAACTAAGTAATTCCTACGGTAGGAAATACCTAAATCCGATACTTACCTTAATCGGATTTCACCAAGCTGAGAAATCCTAAGTTAAGAAATACCTAGTTAAAAACTTGATTTGGAAAGTTTTGGTACCACTATTTGACAAGTATAATGTATTTCCATGGAAATAATCCCAAATAATGTGCTGATGTTAAATTTATTTGACGTATTGCGTTTAATCTTGTTATTATTGAGTTCGTTTATATTGTTAAAAATGGAAGAAAAAAGAAATATAGGTGCAAATTATACGGAAGACGAGAAAGTGAAATTATTGAATTTATTACAGAGACATAGTGAAATTATAAGTAAAAAGACTGATTCTGTGATTAGCAAAAAAAAGAAAATGCTTGGTTGAAATTGGAGCAAGAGTTTAACTCTAACAATCATATCAAAAGGTAACATTCATTGCAATGCTTATTAGATTAGAAAGTTTTGAATTTTGAATATTCTAGGAATGTAATTAGCTTGAAAAAAATGTGGAGTAAATTGAAATATGAAGCTAAAACATATAAAAGCAAATTAAAAATAGATATAACGGGCACGGGTGGTGGACCAAGCACATTAAAAGAGAATGATATTTTGGAACTGGTGTTAGTTTTAATTGGAAGAGCAGGTGTAGGAATAGACAATATTCCTGATTGTGATGAAAGAGAACGTAATAGAGGTAAGCACAATTCATACTTTGAAAAACATAATTCTAGTAATTGTGAGTAATTTCATAATTTTGCTAAGTTCAGGGTATATCAGTCACTTATTTAAAGTAAATGAAAGAGTTAGCTTTCTCGTTTATATGTTTCTTTAGTTAATTTGTATTCTATCTAATACTATCCAATAGAAATGAAAAAGAGAGATAGTCACTGAGAAGATACTGGTTTACATTTACTTCAAGATCAGATTAATATACCACAAACCTAGACAAACTATGAAAAGCATGACTTCCTTGTAAATAACATATTTTTGGTTCTAGAAATGAATGTTGATCGAGCAAATGAAATCTTGATGCCAGTGGTGCAGCATGAACTGGAGAGCGAAATGAAGGAAACATTTCTAATCTCAGAAGTTCAAGATGTAAGCAGTGAGGCAATGGAAACAGTCACATCACAGGCAACAGAATTACAAACTGCAAGCTCCTCCAGTCAAATGCAAAGAACACCTGCGTCAAGAAGAAGGCCATTCATAATAGCTTTTACCAAGGACCAGTTACAGAAAGAAAAAATTGAGACGGAAAAAATGAAACAAACTTTGATGGGCCAGGAAATAAGACATGGGGTTGCAAAGCGAGAGGAAGAAAAAGAGCTTTTCGAGCTGGAGAAGCGAAAAAAAGAACAATCTATTAAATTAAGAAGTATTATTTTACAAAAGTTAGAAAGTAAGGTTCAATAGACACATGGTTCATATTTTTTATATTAAGGTAATGAAGACGTGGACCCTTCCTTAATTCAAATTTTTTTTAATGATTTGTGAAAGGACTAGTGATTGTATTCTAAATAAACAAATGTTCAGTTGTAATAGTTTTATTGATTTTAGTAGTAAAAAGAAATAAATTACAATGACTATAACATATACATCTAACATATATATCTAACAAGTAAATTATTTGTCATTTTGTCAATAAAACACAGCCTGATAATCACTTTGCAAAGTTAATAAAATATTGAAAACATTATTAACAATTAATTCACGAGTTGAAAAATGTCTCATTATTTTCATTTCTTATATTAATTTGCCCCTCTGCAATTAAATTTTCTATATTTTCAATGTCATTTGGAGGGACATCTTCATTTTGTTCATTGCAAATGTTATGCAGAATAGCGCACGCTATTATTACTTTTATTGCAGTTTGCAACTTCAGTCTTAATCCTAATGCCAATGCTGGAAATCTTCTTTTCAGTACTCCATATTGTCGTTCCACTGTATTTCGTGTTGAAATATGTGCTCTATTATAGCTTGTTTGTGGCAAGTTACGTGGATTTAAATATGGTGTTAATAAATAATTCTGAAAATAAAGAAAAGAATGATTAAATCACTACTTGATAGGATTCCAAGGATCAATACTTGGAGAATAAGGCTTAATAGTTGATTATGTTTTACCTTCAAAGCATATCCATTATCTCCTAACAATATACAATTATCAAATAATCCTTGCTCAAACTGTTGATGGAGCCTACTATTTTCAAAAATAGTAGAATCATGTGTCGAACCGGGCCATCTTGACACTATATTAGTAATTTTCAAATCTGCTGAGGATACGGTCTGCACATTAATGGAAAAGTATCCTTTACGGTTTCTGAATATTTCTGCATCTTCTCCTCCTTTGAAAAATAGTTACTATTAGTGATTAAAAAACACTATTTGCCCTTTAATATACATACTGAATACTTAAGATGAGAAACAAGAAGTTGAACTGATGTAACTACCACGTACCAGGACTTTGGATCTTCACATGTGTACAATCGATAGTTCCTATAACATTGGGAAAGCCTGCTATTCCGAAAAAATTCCTCTTAGCGCTTAACTGCTCTTCATTCGTTGTGGGAAATTTTATGAAATTGTCTTTGAGGTTACATATAGCTCCTGATACCCTTTTAATTACTCGCACTAACACCTGCTAAGTCCCCAACTTGCATTAAAAAACTTCCAGTGGCATAAAAACGCAGTGTTAATAATAACTGGTTTATGGGAGAGACGGATTCATTTCTGAAAAAAATAATACTAATTTACAAACCTTCTGGCAATACTGTCTATCTATACATTATTAAAATGACGTCGGTGTTTTATTTGATCAAAAACCTCCTCGAAAAACTCCAAAAGCTGCAATTAACTCATTATTCGTGTAGTAGTTACTTAGTTCAAATAGTCTAAAGAGTGTAGTAATAACTTACCTATCACTTCCAAATTCTAGAGAATCTTCAATTCTCTCTAATATTTCTAACGCCCTATTTTTGTGTAATCGAAAACGCCGAAAGAAATCAATTTCGTCTAATGTGTCAAAATAGTTGGTACGCGGACGAAATACACGTTCTCGAGCCCCTTCATTTTCGGACTCTGATGAACTATCAAACCTTTCAAGACGTTCTACAAAACGAACAGCTCGCATATTTTCAATATAATGACTGAATAACAACAAACATTCTGCAAAATTGATGTGTATCGACCTCAATGACAATGACAACTAAAAATGTCAGGTTAAGCATTTCCTAAATACTCTAGGCAGACGTAACAAGCTATCCTAACGTTAGGTATTTCCTATCGTCCTTAGGCATTACTTAACGCGTGGTGAAACGCAAATTGCACTTAGGAATTCTTAATTCCGGTTTAGGTATTACCTAACTTTAGGAATTAGTTGGTGAAATCGGGCACAAAAGTTCTATAATATTGTAACATTGTACTACGAATGCTTACTAAACCATAGAAAGCAAGCTTCCTACAGATTTTGGTGAAACTCGGTTATTTTTTCTTTATATAGGTGTCAATCCGGGGTGACTATGAATTACTCAACCCTCTACCTCTTCGTTTATAGTAACCACGAGCCGCCACTGCCTGACATATCAATCATAATATGTACTTTTGAAAACTATGAATACTGATGAAAAATAGTTAATTGAAAAGGGCGAGAAAATTAAGAGATAAAGAAATATCATATAGATATCCTAGCAATGCAGGAAACGCATCTGACCGGAAACAACATCCTGGAGGTACAAGATTAGATAATGATTACGAGCGGAAATTAAATCCGAAGATTTGGTACGGGTTTCTTGGTACAGCAATGGATCTCAAAACGATAACAGACAAGCAGCGCAAACTCAAAATCAAAAACGAAAGCCAAAATAATATGACGGTATTTTAATTATTGTAATATATTTATTTAACCTGTTTTCAATAAAATTATAGAAACATTTACAGTGTAGTAAACTTTTTTGGTTTTAATTATTGTAATTGTAAACAAAAGTATCAATTCTAAAAAAACGTTGACAGATGGTCATGCTTCACTTAGAGACACCTATTTGAAGTTTCAACATATTTCTCTATCTGGTATTTATGATGATTTTTTAAAACAGCTGTACGCATTTACGAGTAATGCGCCAAACCAAAACAAACTTGTAAATATTCTTAATTGCCGTTATGACATTTGGACGTACTCACATTTTTAATATATTTATCATATCAAACAGTAACAGGCAAGCAACTCTTACAATACATTTACTTGAATGTTTTTACTAAAAATAAGTAACTATAAAAACCATCATTACAAGACGTTCACCGGACATTGTGTAATTGTGAAAAATTTTGACTTTATGCGCTTTATTTTAGTTCAAATACCGCAATATTCTCGACTGTATCAACTGATTTGTATAGCTTACGGAACGTCACTAAGAGTAAATCCAGCTTACCAAGAACAAATATACATAATGTATAATTTTAATATTAAAAAACCTTTTTACCTAGTATTCAGGAAGTTAAAAAAATAGTCCTTTAATACTTACATTTTTTTAGTAGATATTTGAAATTCTCATCATTATTTATCTCTTTGGTTTATAATTAAAATTAGCATCACCTGCAGACTGAAGGGTTTCGTCAGTTGACAGGTGTATAACCTTAAAAATGCCTGGCCTTCCACAAAATAATATACCTACCTTTATATATTTATAAAAGACGATTTTGGTGCTTTTTTAATTAAGCTTTGAGATCTTAACATTAAGAATTGTTACATTTTTCATAACTGAATACATTTTGAATGTGAAATTAAGTCTATAGTCTGTATACGAGGGCAGTTTGACGGAAGAATGACTTTTCAGAGGTTGGCAACTTTCGCTTTTGGTGATTATATTGTTTGTCATCTGTCAAAATTGTACATAAATCTGACAGATAGATTAGTTTACATACTCATTTAAAGAAAAATGTTTTCTTTGTTGTGTGAATAGGTTAATTAACATTATTTTTTCCGAACCAAAAACAATTTAAAAAACCTACCAAATATAATAAATAATATAAATTATAACCAATAATATATTCTACAAAAAATATCTCGTAAAATTTTTCATAAACTTGATTGGAGCGTCGAAAAATTGAAAAAAGGTAAGAATGTATTACTAATTTAACTATAACCTTGAATAACCTAGAAAAGAGTAAAAAATATCACAAAAATTATAGTTTTCCTTTTTTGTGAATCTGAGTCATTCCGAAGTATTGCTTCCTACGTAAGTTATAAAGTTCCAAAGCATAAGACAATTCTGTTTCCATTTAATTTGAATGGAAAATGGAAATTATCATTGCAGCACCTTTTTAATATAAATATGAAGAGTTCAAACTTTGACTGAATTTATTTTCGTCGTGTCCAACAATATTTTCAGTATAGTTGAAGAGAAAAAAATAATCGATTTTTTTAAACAGTCTAGTGCCCCAATTCCTCTAATTAGTTCCTGAGGAACTAGTGGTTAATTTATAGGCACGTCACTGATGATAGTTGCAGCTTCCTTCGGTGGAGATAGTTTAAATAATTGTAGTGTGTAGTTTCATATGTGTTACAAATTGTACGAGCCAGCACTGGATGAAATATTAAGTATATTTAAAAAACCCTTTTTAAACTGTTAAAATTATGAAAATTATAGATGCAGTCATTAAATTTTGCAAAGTTTCGTGTTCCTATGCTAAACGTAAAAACAAAAATATCGCTTTGATAAATTTGTTATACGCAAGAGATTTGGAATAAATGAAAGATGAGACCTGATCAAACTTGTATCTGAGCTGAAAAAAAACAAAGAGAAGATCATTATAAAAATAACTGTACGCATATATCAACATCTAATATTCCATATATGCAATCAACTATTTTGTTTACTGCGAAGAAAGTAATAATATTAAAAATTTATTGATTTGCTCATGCTGTCTCAACATGGTCTCAACTACAAGAATAATTTTGAATAATCAATTCGAAAAACGGTTGTGGGTTGTGATAAATGAAAATGAAATTGGGAAACGTTGATTTCTATGTATAAATAAGCAAAATAAATTTATGCGTATTAGCAATATAATACATTCTTTGATGCCTGAAAGGTAGTTCGAAGATGAAACAATGAAATACTGAGGATATGAGATTAATAAAAAAAAAGTTTTCACGTTAAATTTAACGATTTGAAAAAAAAATATGCATGGACCCCAACCAACCAATTTTATCGCGTATTAAATTATGTTTATGCACTTACACGTCTACTAGCTCAGGTAACCGTGCGAACTTTATTTCAGTATTCAGAATGTTTAAGTTTCTTTGGCCAATATTTACTTATCCCACCATGCACTGGAAGGAATATGACCTACTAGCAAGGGCCGTTTCCGGTACGGCCAAACAGACTGAAGGGCGGAAATCCCGACATATCCGGAACTACTTGCCAATTCTATTACCATCCTCGGGATGTGTTCGGATATGATATAATCTTGTATGCTTTACAGGGTGGCCCTATTTATTTAAACAATTTGAATTTACAATCTTCTTCCTAAGTAAATTTGGTGTAAAGAGGAGGAAATTATCCAACACGATCATCTGGACATATTGGATTAGATTAGATTTGATGAGGTGGTACTATGACTTTTTCTGATCTATTGTGGTCTCCTGAATCTAGATTACATTCTCCAGCCTCGAGACTGAATGTTTCATGTACTGAATGTTTCATGTAATTTCTTGCCGATTCTGCAAGACTTCCATCGCACTTGTGGGAGTGGCTTTCATGGCTAATATACAGGCCTTTGTGTTCTACTCATTTTCTACTCAATAGTTTATACTTGCAGTGTCTGTCTACCACACTAATGATCCTTATAGCACACAGCCCCGCCGGGTTTATGCTACTCGCTGAAAATTTAGCTATCTATAAATGAAAAACAAATACCTTTTCTCTAATAATAGAATAGAGATATTAACAATCAAGTCCTATTTAACAGCTACCAGAGAAACTCTATTTTTGAAAACATAGCACCTACTTATTGGCATACTAAAATAGTCATTCCCAGCATAATCTCCCACCCTGTATATAATATCCTGTACCCGCCTTCTCATAGAGAATTATTATTAGTTAGGCTGCTATTTTTCGTTTAAATCAATTTCTGATCCGTTTATCCTTTTACACTTCCTTTCGCATTATTTATTGTATCATATTCCCGCAACTAAATTGTGAGATATATTATTATAAGGGTGTTTTTTACCCCTTTGAAAGAAGAATTGTATATCAATATTATTAGATAGGATGTTTATTTCCTGGTTTATGAAGAGTGTCAAAACCGGATGGAGTAGGTTAAAATAACATAGATTTATGTAAAAATATGGCTGTTGACTAAAATGATGTAGGAACTATTTAAGATAAGAAAGATATCTCTGGTACCCGTAAGTAAACAGATAAATTAAAAATAAGATAGTGAGATAGATAGCCCAGTTCACAGTCCAAATGGTGTAAGGAACACTCACTGTCGATCAATCCCGGAAAGATTGAGATGGTCCTTTTCACCAGAAATGGAACTAATTACTGGTCTGACCCCTCTGGACCTGTACGTCAAGGAGGTTGCGTTAATGGCCATGATACGATTGCGCACGGCTGGTGTAAACCCCGAAGTAGGAGTGGGCCAATTGAGGTTAAGCCTATGGCAGGAAGCGCAGGATGTGGAGTTTACTCGAGAGCACTAAGCCTAAAGATTAAGTGGGGAATGGGAAACAATACCAGCGTGGTTCAAACAGAACCGGCTGGTATCTCAATTGCCACAAAAGAACTAACCAGAAGAGGAATTTCTGGCAATTGCGGGACTAGCCAAACGTTACACCCATGCTCAATCCATTAAGAGATGGGATGGAATCAAAGGATGCAGTCTTGCCAGGATCACCCTGGGCGACCCTGGGAAGCTGGCGCCGAAGAAATATTTGGCGATGACCAGGAAAAACCTACGTTTAACAGTAGGATTTTTGACTGGTCACTGTCAAGTAAGGAAACACCTCCATATTATGGGACTAGTGGACACACCTCTATGCAAGATGTGTGAACAGGAAGATGAAACTGTCAGGCATGTTTTATGCGAGTGTCCGGAGTTATAGTCAATAAGAGTGTGTGTTCGGTGAGTCTTGGCCTACACCTGCCGATATAAAGGAGATGTCTCCTAGTGACCTGTCCACCTTCCTGAGAAGGACAGGATGGACAGTGACCTAGGAGAACAACTCCTCGGGAGGATGTACAATGGGTCACATGTGGCCTAAGTGCTGTGAGCCTACACACTCACCCTCCCTACTCTACAGATACAGATACAGAAGATAGTGAGATAGTGATGGAGCACACCAACTGCAAAAATTATCTAATTCCAGCCTCTTGAATACAAAATTATCTAACAGTGAAATTTCATCATACTTACAAAGTATATAGTTTTAACATCGCAATTGCAGAAGTTTAAATTATAACCTGTTCGTCTCCCTTGTCGTCTTTTTCCTTTGATTGGGCATACATATATTATTATTACCCATTGCCTATCAGACTATCCTGCACATAAGAAGGATACAATCATATTTGGAATATCTCAAAAATCAGAAAGCTTTCCTAGGCTCTTGAACATTTTAGTTGCTTTTCCATTCTTCAAGGCTTTAACTGTATTTTGTAACTCTTCTATTTGTATTACTTCGATTTCTTTATCTTCATCCTGATTTTTGGTTTTTACTTCTTCAGTGTTGTATTCAGTTGTTTGTGCGAATTGTACTAGTAGCTCTTTAAATTATTCTTTCCATATTTCCATGATCTTCATTTTATTTGTTAGCATTTCTATCTTATTATTTTTTCTTGCGTTATTTTCTCGTCTTCCTTGTTATACCTACCTTTGTAAATTATACTATTCGGGGGTTCTTCCTAGTACCTATATTTAAGCACTCTACATAATACTCAAGTTATCATTATCAAGATTTTAGAACAACACTTTATGATTATTCGTTCAATATCAGTATTCGTTCAGTATCAACAAACATAATTTATCAAAAATACCCCTTCTTAGAAATTCGCATCTTAGACCGTCCGCCCGCTGCAAAAAAGCGTGATGATAGTTAAACGTATGCCTCCTTGAGATTCGGTAATTTTGCTTATTTTCATTAACAATCAAGCGAAATAAATATTTTCCCGTGGGGGAAACGACAGATAATTTAATTGTTTATTGCAATGAAAAATTGCATTTTGCAATTTTAGTTTCACGTATGCCAAGACACCAAACGTTAGTTTATGAAAAAAAAATCCATCGAAAAATGATCGGCATACGTGCAGCGTGCAACTTAAGGGCTGGCACACACCCTTAAAAGTGTAACAAATTATATTATCACTAAATCATATTATCACGTATGCCCTTTTGCAATTGGCCATTTTTTGGCCTAAAGTGCACAGATGTCGAAGGGCATACGGTTCTATCGCGCCTAAGTATATTGGCACCTGTATACACCTGTATCGATTGGAAGGGTATTGGCAGTGACATTTTCACATTCAATTGAAATTGCAAAGTGTAATTAACATTGAAATAGTATATTAAAGTATAAGTGGATATTAAGGTCTTTAAAACACGTGCGATTTTTCGAGCACGACGGCGAAGCCGGAGTGCTCGAAATAGAGCAAGTGTTTTAAAGACCAGTCATCCACGAATACTTTACGCTATTTTTTTAATGGTGCACTTTGAAATTATAAATACTGGTCTATAACAACTACAACAACTACAACAACAAGAAATGGAAATCATAGATGGAAATAAGAACTAAATGTCAAATGGTTGAATTCGTGATGTATGATGTATACCTTGCGTTGTCATGGAAATGAGAAAAGCATAAACTAATTTGTATTTTGATGGTAGTTCAACCTTATTGAGTTCTGTGAATGTCAATAGTATTAATTTAAATACCATTTCCTAAGATTTGAAAAATCGAAATATTAATATTTCAAACAATACCAACGGCACTTTCCATTTTAATTTATAAATTTGATATTGTTAAATATTGTTCGAATAAAAGTTTTGACGTTACAAACTACTGCTGTCAGATCAATAATGAAAAAATTGTCATTTAGACATGATTTAGACCATATATTTAGACTTTGTTTATCGAGTTGTTGATGTTGCCACGGTAACTTTAAAACACGCGCGTTTTTTAAAGTTCGATTTAAACACGCTGAGGCGTGCTTTAAATAGGTAAAATGGTTCACCAATAAAAAAATTATATTTCTTATATATTTTACAAACGGCATACGTTTATTGTATGCCCTTCAACATCTGAGCACTTTAGGTCAAAAAATGGCCAATCGCAAAAGGGCATACGTGATAATATGATTTAGTAATAGTATAATTTGTTACACTTTTAAGGGTGTGTGCCAACCCTTAAGTCGCACGCGCGCTGCACGTATGCCGATCATTTTGCGATGGATTTTTTTTCATAAACTAACGTTTGGTGTCTCGGCATACGTGAAACTAAAATTGCAAAATGGAATTTTTCATTGCAACAAACAATTAAATTATCTATCGTTTCCCCCACGGGCAAATATTTATTTCGCTTGATTGTTAATGAAAATGAGCAAAATTATCGAATCTCAAGAAGGCATACGTTTAACTATCATCACGCTTTTTGGCAGCGGGCTGACGGTCTATCTGTTTGCTGCAAATGAACATCAATATATAAATTAGCTTCTGTTTTCAGTACCGGACCCCAGGACGACGACAACATTTTATTTAGTTGTCACTTAAAAGTTTGATGAAAAAGATTTCTTCACGAATGTACGTTCAACTTGCCATTTGGCTACCAACGCAATTTTTCTAAAAGTGATACTGTGCGTTGCGTAATAAATGAGAATTAATTATACCTTTCATCACTATGTGCTAGAACAGTAGAGGAACTACTATCGATTTAGTAGGCTTCGCAACAGAGTACTCATAGACTGCTTCACTATTTCATTCCAAACCTAAGCCGGAACCACCAAAAATTATGATTAAAAAATATTCAAGTGGAAAATTGGATATCTCCAATAGCATATGTTGGCAATATAACTGAGCCTGATTTACCTACACTGAACAAGCTTAATAGAAATACCAGACAAATGCGAAAATATCAATGGATTGCAGCGAATGCGAGCAAGATTTCATAAAACAACCGACAATATGAAAAATAAATATAGAATAAAATTGTGTCTTTTTTATGTAATAAAGTAGGTAAAAATATTACATAAGTAAACCTTAGTATGATAGAATAGATCAAAGGCTAATGAGAAACACGTGGAGTAATATATTCAGTAACCAAAAATATGTGTCGTCTTAATCCTGCCGAGAGTATTGAAAATGAGTTGAAACTTTTATTGTAGAATCTTTAGTCCTACACTGTCACAAACCTCAATCTAAGTACATCTCATAAAACCACAACACAAAATAATTCTTATTAATGTCGCTGTCTGGATGATCTATTTAAATCGCAGGTAGGACGTCATAAATAAAAAATGAAATGAAAACGCTGATTAGGGGTTAAAACAGCACTATTTTTAGAGCTTTTAAAATAGTCTTCTATGAACGTGTATTATTTTACTTCTTTAAGTGGCATTTCAAGACCATAACAGCCGATGTCTATTCTGTTATTCATATGTGTAGACGATCTGACAATGATACTTTTAAAATAACAACTATTTTTGGTTGAGTCCCATTTTCACAGAAGTCAATATGCTACATTTGGCATTAGAAGATCCGAACCATTTCTATATGTATTTAGAAACAGTTAGTTTCATTTAAAGAAGTAATATGAGTCGATTCCTTAAAGTAAGGGTCCACACAGTGTTTAAAAAATCATTTTTTTTTCTTCAAATATACTGAAAATGTTGTTGGACATGACGAATATAAAATACTGTAAAAGGGTTCAACTTAATATTTATATTATATATTTATACAATATTTATATTAATATATATATATATATATATATATATATATATCCATTCACATAACATGAAAACAAAATTGTCCCATGCTTTGGAATTTTATTGCTTACGTAGGGAGCAATGCTGCGAAATAACTGAGACATATTCTTGTAAGAAATTTGATGCTCTACAAAAAAGGGCTACTACATTTTTTCAATATTCTTCATGGTTTGAGTTGAATTAGTAATAAATTTTGCAATTTTTGGACGTTCCAATCAAGTTTATAAAAACATTTTTGAAATAGTTTTTGTAGAGCGTTTTATTGGCTATGATTTATTTTCATTTATGGGTCGTAAAAATAAAATCATAATTTTATTCTTTATAATTTATTACATTAATGAAATAATTATATTTTCAATTTGACAATTGCTCTTTAATTATATTTTTATTAATAATTGCAACTGTTATTCAGTCTGATAAAAAGATTATATTTTTAATAAGATAATTTTTTAAGCATACAGATACATAAAAAATGTGTTATGTCTTTTCATAGCACATTAAGTGCCACCATTGAGTTGAAATTTTCTGTCCACAATGGTTTTGCAAAAACCCATAGCAGATTCCAAAATTTAATCACTAGCAAAAATTGACAAAATAGGTTTGACACTTTGATCCACTATTAGCTGTCAAAGGGCAGATAATGGCCGCGGTGGGGTAGTATTTTTATTAGGTTTATTGCGACAGAACTGATACGGGTGAAAATCCAGTTGAATAATACCATTAACTTGAAGATACACGAAAAATAACTTGTTCAATTTGTAATTGCGAGAATGTCACCCAATAAGGAAGGAAAACGGCTAAAAATAAGACCAGAAAGACCAAATTTCGGTGCACGTAATGCTCAGTTACTATGTCTTGACTGTTTCTTTGATGTGCTTAATGCAGCATTGAAAGAATAACTTGTTTTTTTGTTATTTTCCGTTTCTCTAATAAAGCAAAGTGAGTAAAAAACTGTTTCATAATTTTGACCCTACAGCTATATAGTATGGTGGATTCCACGAATGCACCAACCAGCCACAGGCCAAATGTTTCCAAAACAGTAATATACAGGGTGATTCCTTAAGAATGTCCAATCTCTGAACTGTAGATTCTAGACCTCAAAATATAATGATTCTGCTCAACATGCCTTATGTAAATATTGCTAGTTTCCGAGATACGGGGTGTTCAAAGTTTAAATTTAAATTTTGATTTTCGCAATAATTTTTTATGTTTTCACAATTTCTCTTTGAAAATTGGCAATTTTACGTTTTTTGGCATGAGGAATCATAATTTGCACTGTAATTTAACATTGCTAATAGAGGGCGCTAGTTACACTTGTTTGTGTTAATTAAATCAAAGTAAACTTTTTTTGACCTAAACTTACAACTAAAATAATCAAAAAATATTAAAAAGCGTTAAATTCTACTAAAAAAGTTACTCTTCTTTGATTCGTGTAACTCAATCGGTTATCGAGTTATTTGCTTCTAATCCACATGCTATGAGGGAAACACATTTTCAGCACGAGTTTAAGGTTAACATTTGGTGTGGTGTAATATGTGGGTGGGTATTTAATAATAGGTCCTTTTGAACTGCCAACCAATTTAAATGGACCTCTTTATTTAGATTTTCTTCAAGAACATTTACACGAATTACTAGAGGATATACCTCTCGCTTTAAGACAAAGCTTTAAGCACCACCACATTATTCTTTACAAGTTCGTCAATACTTAAACGAACAGTCTCCGCATCGATGGATTGGTCGTGGAAGTGAGTTTGCTTGGCCACCAAGAGGCCCTGATTTCAATCCTTTGGATTTTTCAATTTGGTCGCAAATAAAGGCAATAGTTTACGAAGAAAAAATTACTTCTCTTCCACAACTGCGACGGAAAATTAAAAATAAAAGACTAGGATTATTTGATATTAAGAGATCTTTACGAAAGCGGATCATAAATTGTATTGAAGTAAATGGTGGGCATGTTGAGCATTTGCTTAGAAGTTTTTTATTTTTGCTTACAAATTTGTTATTGTTACATATTTAGGGAATAATAAAATTTTTCATGAAAAAATTAAAATTTATTGAACTTTTTAGAAGCAAATAACTCGATAACCGATTGAGTTACACGAATCAAAGAAGAGTAACTTTGTTTTGTAGAATTTAACGCTTTTAAATATTTTTTTATTATTTTAGTTGTAAGCTTAGCCCAAAAAAACTTCGATTTAATTAACACAAACAAGTGTAACTAGCGCCCTCTATTAGCAATGTAAAATTATAGTGCTAATTATGATTCCTCATGGCAAAAAACGTAAAATTGTCAATTTTCAAAGAGAAATTGTGAAAACAAGAAATTATTGCGAAAATCAAAATTTAAATTTAAACTTTGAACACCCCGTATCTCGGAAACTAGCAATATTTGCATAAGGCATGTTGAGCAGAATCATCATATTTTGTGGTCTAAAATCTACAGTTCAGAGATTGGACATTCTTAATGAATCAATCACCCTGTACATAAATTTTGCATTAAATTAGTGCAATCCACAACGGCAAGAATATCTGGTGCTCTATTATATTGACCCATCGCGGTCATTACGATAAATTGGATTAGATGAAATGGTGGGTCAAATATACAAACCATATACAGAACTCGAAACAAAATCTTCTCAAACTATAGTATCTAATCAAACTATAGTAGATACTTTTGAGCTGGTGTAATAATCCAGCCAGAATCTTTCACGAACGTTGTGCGTAATTTTTTTAACAAGGTAAGTTGAAATATAATTTATATTTGTGGAAACAGATACTTCTTATTATTATAGTGATCTCATTAAATGACTTAATATTATTAGTATGGTGTTGAAAAATATGACATAAGAGGAAAATCTGTAAAGTATAATAATCAAGCAATAAATTAAATCATATGACTGACAGACTTTGGAACTAAATTTCCTTGCAATTTTCACAATCAATGGTGTTAATTTAGTGTGTATTCTAATAGATTTTGTTCGGAATATCTGAACTAATAATGGTTCTTTCAACGTAGTGGAAAGACCAAAATCAACAAAAAAGGCGTTAGGATTCTCATAAAAATTCCTTAAGCACTAAATCGGTAACCAACAGCGAAAATGACCATGAAACGTCTTTTTAATGTCTGGTCCATATACAGAATAAACTTTGCGAATTTATCCGGCTGACAGGACTCAATAAAGATTGAAAGAGGGGGACTGAAATACCTTTCTGGGGGCCTGAACCCTTTTGCGGAATCAGCCCCAATGTAATATTGGAAGAAATAAGTAAAGCCGAGAAAAAGAGAAGATCTGACCATTGGTAAGATCTAGTAGGGCTTATACAATCAAAGACTCTTCTGGGTGACTACAACCTGTTGAGATCAAAAGAATGCATAAGTCAGAGTAAAACTGCGCTAAGAGTTTCAACAGGGATCCTAACGGGACATTGTCGCCTGAATGGGCACCTGAAAAAGCTCAAAATAGTGGAGGAAGAAAAATGCAGATTTTGTGGAATGGAAGAAGAAACCTCCATCCACATACTTTCCAACTGCACAGCACTTCAGAATCCAAGAGCACAGCACCTAGGAGATTACTGGATAGAACATTTGCCTGCAGACATCCTAAAATTCCTCCGGGAAATAGGACTGAAGGAACTACTAGTTTCTGAGTCTCTCCTCAGAAACTGAGTAGAAGTAAGGAGGCACAATAGATCTTTGAGGTCTCACACACATACATACATACCGAAGCAAGAAATACTAGACTATATAATATTTGAAACCGAAAAATGCAATACAGAAGTCAACGTCACTAAGTACAAGAATTTTGGAAAACAAAAATTAAGGAGCCGATAAAGTTTCTTCTATATCTTCTTTATTAAATTGGATAGTCTATAACCAATCTTGTTACACCCTGCATTTGTGTATCTTGTTTAATCCCGATTTGTCAATGAAAATTAGGATTAGGAAGTATTCTTATCCTGTTTTTTTAAATCCATTGTTAGGAACCTCTAGTGCAAAACTCATGAAAATAGACATTTGATTAAGCTGAATCTTGAAGAAAAGGAATTTTAGATATAAATATATGTTCTATCTTCGTTGTAGAATTTGCAATCTATTGATTTTATTTGATAATTAGATTATTAAGCCTTGAAAACTGCAAGTTCCTCCGTCAAAATATATTCAGCACTAATACAATGTCAATATCCCCCAGTTTCTTTAACAAAACATGACTGATGGCACTTAACGAAATATTATTACGAGAGTATTACCACCATAATTGGTTACTGCCAACAGCACATTGATTTTGTTCCTCTCTGTCAACAGCTTCTGTTCATGTTTTTGAAGAGCGAACGAGCAAATCAGGATGTTTGCCGATCGGTCAAAATCATGTTTTCAAAGTTGTAAGATAATAACTTTAAAAATTCCCTGTATAATTAATTTCAACTTTATAAGATAATAAAATAAAATATTTATTTGATCCGGTTTTTGAAACAACCTGTCAGACTGCTACTAATTGACACAATTTTCATACTTTTTCACACCTCAAATGGCATATATAGATACTGGTTTTCATCGTACTTTTGAACCGCCCGGTATTTAAAATTTCATAGCTATACTTCATGTATTTAAAATTTCTTAAACAGGTATACCAAAATAAATTAATTTAATTTTTAAACGTATGACTCGATACCCGAATGATAAATCGAATTACATAATTACAACGGAATCTTTGCTAGCCGGCTATTAGTCAGTAGCTAATTGTTTTCTATGGGGTGAACATCTCGAAGTTAATTTTAGTTATTTATTGCAAGTTATTATTCTAAATTTATTTATAACGCAGAGTGGTGTTTTTATAGTGTATATTTATTTATTTTTGTGTATAATTTTTACAAAACTCTTCTAGGGAGTATACATTTTGGAATTTTATACATTCGCTTTGAGGTAAGTTCTTTAAATTATTATTAATTAATAATTAGTGGGTAATACTAGAAATTTGGTTGTTTTTTTGAAAAAATCTAGTTGAAGGATGTAGACTATATATCACCCTTGGTGCTGGTGTAACATAGAGTTATTATTTCAAAAAACTGTCATAATTTTCAGTTTAAATAGACATACCTGTGAACTATACGGGAGATTTTGACTGATTTTTCAAAAAATTAATAGTATTCACCTATTTTGTAGATTATACGTAGATAAGTTTGCGGATTATTTAGAATTTCCAGAGAAAAATAAAAAAAAGGTTTTTTTTTCAACATTTCGACTATCATAATTGGCCTGATATTTTTGACAAAAAAGAAGTTTCAACTGTATCGAAAACTATTCCAAAATATATTTTCTCTTAAGTTATAACGATTGTTTTCCTTACAATGAAGATGTTTTTAACTTTACTGCTATACAGGCGGTTTTGCCGCGTTGTACCGATTTTGGTCATTTGCACATCTGTGACGTAGCACCCATGAGGTTTTAAGCTAACTCTACCTTCATAGATTTAGTCAAAATAGAATAAAAGATGTCAAGCTGAAAGTAGTTTTTTTATAATATTAACTTTGGAACAGTTCAGCTCTTGATAGGTTGGGAAGCTGAATAGCCCCATCTCTACTTATTGTTTTACAATTATTTAACATTTGACAAGCAAAATAAAAGATATGAATAGAAAACAGGAGATTTGATATTACAAATATTAAAGCTTTTCCCATTACAATGATATAGGAAACCAAGGAAGACTATATAATAATATGCTGTTCTTTACAATTTTCACTTAAGAAGACAATTTAATAGTAGAGAACTCCCTAGATGTATCTGTTCATTGACCCACAAAATGAAGTCGTCATATACAGGGTGTTTCTAAATTAATGCGACAAAATTCAGTAGGTGATTGCTCGTATGAAATTATGATGGGTCTTTGCTATTACAAAATTTCCTCAGCCCACCTCTTTCCGAGATATCACCCTTAAGAGGTGGTGACAAAAATTGAGTTTTTATTTTTTTCTCTTGAATTGCAGTAAAGCAACTTGAAATTTTGTAATCATCGTGCATTTGCAGCATTTATTATCAATCGTATTACATTTTATCTCTTCACTGTTTTCCACTCAATTTGTTAAAGAAATTATAAATTATGGTGTTTATTTATATTTTATATTTCTCTGCAGCTATTGGTTTTGGGAAAAAAATTAATGATAAAAATTTTTCAAATAAATAAGGATTTCAAGTTAAATTTTAGCCACCACCTTTTAAGGATGATACCTCTGAAAGGGTAACGAAATTTTGTTATGGGAAAGACTCACTCATCTTAATTTCATACGTGCAATCACCTCCTGAATTTTGTCGCATGAATTTAGAAGCACCCTGTATATTAAGTCAATCACCAGACAGGTCACTATTTGGTCTAGCCAAAGTATTAAACACCAGGTAGGCATCACATCAAAAATGTAACTTCAGTCATTCTGACGATTATATTTTACATATCAAAATAATTATCAAATAATTTATAATTTTGATATATAGTTTTTTATGAAAGTGTAATTATCTAGAAACAATTATTTCGTTTCGACGGATTTGAGTTTTTTATGACTTATTTACTTGCATCAAGCAAGCTTTCTAATATTTAGAAGCTTTCAATTAGCACGCGATTATATATTATTTATTAATTGGAAAATGTACATGTATTAACAAACTCTGGATAGAAAATATGAATAACAAAATTTTACTATTTTGACCATAAAGTACCTCCCTGTATCTTTTTGAGATTTATCAGTTTTATCACATCTGATTACCCCCTTTATAGACGTATTAACTAAAGAGAGAATCCAGGCTCGGCTTTACGAAATATCCGCCAGAAAATCATACCATCTATACTTCAAATGTTTATCTTTCATTAAGTAGAGATTGCATAAGAAGTTTTTTGCAATTATTCCTCTTCCCTTTTCTACATCGCTGTTTATCTTCCCTCTTCCCTCTTCCCTCTTCCCTCTTCCCTCTTCCCTCTTC
>CAJUYH010002699.1:33469-47902 GCA_910591685.1 Galerucella tenella
CTCTTCCCTCTTCCCTCTTCCATCTTCCAAACGCATCTAGTCTTCTGGCATTAACAGAACTGCTTAGCTTACTTTGGGTTTACTACTACTTGTAATTTCTAGAAACCTTTCACATATCTAATAACCTTGAACATTCCTAGATCTACTCTTATTTCTGTGTTCATCCAAAAAAAGAGGTGTAGTAGAAGACCCTTTCTCTTGTTTTGTGAAATATTTAGAGCTTTTGAAAGTCAGGGCTGTATTTAATTGTCCTTCCAGTATATATTATTTGCTTTTAAATAAGTGGACAAAGTGTAAAGTGAATATTTCAGTTGGAAACTATAACAGACAAATGAAATGTCAGAAGAAAGGTGTTCTAGCCATAATTAAGAAAACATTTGCCGAGATATACCTGCTTGTGTAATCGATATGCAATTCAACTTCTGCATATTTTATAAAGAATGTAAACAAGGTTATTGAATTTATTCTAGAGAGATAGTTGTTACAAGTGCATGACATATTAAGTATTATGCAAGGAATTCCTATTACCAGACATTGGTGTGGGAACAGAATTATTAGGAATAATCGCCATTTACTAAATATTAGAGCCCTGCGGATTCGAATAAATTATTTAATGTATAAAAGCAACATGATACAAACCATTTATGCTACTGACTTTTAAAATGTATGAAAAATGAAAAAAAAGAAACAAATAATAAATCGGATGTACTATACAGATTGTTACCAATGGGGAAGACTACTAAGAGATCCAATCTTTAAAATATATTTCACTTAATGAATAATGAGGTTGGTTTAGTGTGCAATCATGTGTCAAAATCGTATTAAATAGATTTCCTGGCATTTGGAAATCAACATTTCAATTCAAAACTGAAAACAAGTGGGCGGTGCAATGACGTACTAACCCCTAACATTATCTGTCTCTCTGTCTACTTCTATTATATATCCAATGGACACCGTAGTGCTGTGTTGTCAAAGCTGCTCATAATTGCTTTTGTATATCTGAGCTGTTTTTTTCGTATCGTATCAACTAATGATAAAAATGTCACTTCATAACAAATTAAGTTTGACCATTTTAGTGCGGCAACACTGTTGGTAATATGGAATATGAAATTTGTTCACAGAAGCACTCTCAGCGTGATTGGCGTTTTGTTCTGTGATCTTTGTCTGTGCATATTGTTTGTTTTGTCACTTTGTTGTATGTTTGTAAGGTTATTGTTGCCGTTTTTGTGTTGCATTTTCAATATTTTTTTTTTAATTTTAATACGAATTGAATGAAGGACAACCTCAAATTTGATTAACTTTTTCTTTGTTATATACATGGGCCACAGGTATACGGAATTACTATGATAGAACTTATATGATTGGTCGGCTTAAGGTTGTTGGGAGTGTAGGGGCTAGTACGTCACACTGCATGACACCAATGAGAGCAGCCTTTATAAATGGCGCGTAAAATTGTATGTTCAAGGTTGAAATTATGAAATTTACTACATCATTCATATTATGAAACAATTAGAAATATATAAACACCTAAGATATGACTTGATCAAACCTCGAGGACAATCGAACGACCTGGACTCGATACTTTCTTCAACGAATATCATGGATCTTACCAGACTACATCAATTTTTGAGTGGAGCAATGAAAATCGGGGCATTTATCAACAACGAATAACATTAATGTATGTAATGTGATCATCCAACCTTTCATAATGCGAGTAGTTATATAGACACATTATGTTATATATATATATATATGGTTTTTATTATGAATCTTTACTAGGTTCCCTTATTGTTTGTTTATAATAATATTGTATTTATGTTTTTTTTTCTCTTTACATGTGTGACTACTCATTTTCAGGTCACTCTCCTTGTTCATGTAATGTATGTACGAAGGAACAATAAACCTATACTATACTATATAGTAGTTTTTAGACATTATACTGTTTTTGAAAATTAGTGGTCTCTCCCATTTGCACAAATTATACCTGACATAATTATAGGTTAAATACCTGCATAAAAACAGAAACAACCACTCCTCGAGTTATATGGTTGGTATTGAATCGAACTTTAGCTACTCTATAGTGATGAGAGCTAAAGCAGTGAAACCGGTATGCAGTTGATGTTAATTTTATTTACACATCGATTAAATAGATTTTTATCTATACAACTTTCTGAATGAGTATAATACAATGCCTGTTGTTAACTGTAGCATAAGATTTTCTTTATATAAAAAAATTTATTATTCAAAGTATTAAACACGTCCACAATACATTTTATGTAGCATAAAAATACATTTTATCAATTTAACAGTTAAAATTGTATACCATAAACGTACCATAAATGACTTGAATGCTAATGAGATTCATCGGATAATGTCAAGGCTTCCGGTTAATCTGTATTTCTAATTAGTCGGCTTTATTATTATTAAAATTATATAATTGTAACGATAGGATTCTGAGTTATGTGAATGTAAAATGTATCACTTGCTATATTCAATTTAATACATCCAATGCTGCTCCAAAAATTAGAGCTAATATTTGGCAATAGAAGAACAAAACTCTAACATGTTCAAAATATTGTTCTATATATTCAATTCATTTTCAATTTTACTGAATTGTAAATTATAACTGGACAACCATAAATTAATATCCTATGGAACGAGCAAGTGGTAAAAAAGCCTCTGGCAAAGCAAACCCTAAAGCAACTACACGAAACAACATGATAACTATAATGTGATGGAATCAAGGTGTTAAAGGAAATAAGGAAGCAGATAGCCTCGCCAAAAAATCAGCATAAATCCTCTTTAATAGCCATAAGCCCGTATTTAACAAAAATCTACGTACAGCAGAAATTTTAAAGGGAGCAAATAGCAGTCTCGCTGGAAGAAGACTCCAGGGCTGGGATGTACTAAAATTAATTACCACCAAGCAGTTTCTCGAGTTTCGTAAATTCCTGGTACGATTTTGCAGAAGACAAAAGTACAATTACCAATAAGCAATTTCTCGAGCTACGCAAATTACTGGTACAAAAGGGTACAGTACGTAAACGGGGTCATGCGAATAACGCACGTATCAATTGACATAGAAAAGAAAACACTTTATAAAGATCCTAAAATTATCAAGGGTATAATAATATATCACTTCTTTTATAACGATGCTTAAGAAAGGGGCTATAGACTACATGGCAGCAACAATATTTCCTTCTTATTTTCTTATAAATTTCATATTTTCTCGCTCCTATATTCTGAGAGCATAAGAAAGCGTTTTTCTTCTGTATTTGATTTACACGGATTGCCTTAAATAAAATTTATTATTATTGAGCAATGGGATGTCGAAGTCAAAAAGGAATAAAAAATGTACTACAAATAAGGGAAATAAAAAAGAACTGACTACATTTAATACTAATAGAAAATAATTTATAATCGCCCAACAAATTATGGTGGTTTCAAAATGACTTTGTCACCTTCAAAAGTAGTCAATTAATGTTTCACAATTTGCTTTTGGTATACATGTAATACAGTTAAACTAATTACATTTGTATATTTTCAACAGAACTTTTTTAATATCCAAGTATAAACAAAAAATTTGTATAATGGATATTTTGCAAACAAAAACAATATGGCATCTTATATGCTAAAAAAATGTTGACGGTGGTTTCAGTAGTATTTGTTCTACATGATGCCGTAATTTAAAAGCACTAACAGTTTGCAACCCTGCCAAGAGAAAATAGTTTAAAAGAAAATAAATATTTCATACTTTCATAATGTTATGTTTCGGAGATTCGGCGGCGAGTGGTGTAGTGGGGTGGCTGCGGCCGCGTGATTTTGGCAAAATAGCAAATAAGGCTTCGTTTAGGTGATCAGCGGTGGCGTATGGGGTAGTTTGATGACGTATGTGGTGTACGAATGGTCGTACTACCCCATGGCAGCCGGTGAGCAGCTGCTTTTGCCTAGCGCGTCCCTCATATTAAAGCGGACACGCCGGGTGGCTGTCCATTCGAGGGTAGCGAGCGCGCGAGTGTAGAGTTAACCTAAGCAGCTTTTAAAGAAGTGCACGTTTTCGTATTCGTATTGTAATATAGAACTTACAACTCTGGCGGAAGCACTACATAGTACCCCTTAGAGCGCCCCCTCCATCAAGTAGACGCTACCGTACCACACGGTTGAGTTGAGCCGACGTCAAGTTTATGTTTAAGCTCAGTCAGTCTGCATTCACCGCTCGAGAGTAGTGTAACGGACAATTTCAATTCTGGATATACGTGTGCTGTGTTTGTGGATTTGCCGTTATGGGGTGTTTTAACCTTACATTTTAACAAACGTTTTTTGCATGTGTTGTGCTTACCTATGTGGATCTTTTAGAGTGTGTTGGCGACGCATGTTGTGGTTGTCCAATAGTGTTTTAGTGAATTAATTTTATAATAGCCTATGGCGCGGTGTTGCAGATTACCCCTGAGGTAACAGCACTTCTAGGCTGTTGATACCACCGACTCAGGAGACAACTTTAAAAGTACCAGCAACATGTCTTGGATATTTTTCACTCTAGTCTGGATTTTAGCCTTTTATCAGGTAAGTTTGCCGGTAGATAATTTGACGCGAATTTAAAATAAATACATACACATTTACCTCCGAAAAGTTTTGCGCTTTTCCGTGAACAGTTCGAAACACTGAAATATTTTTAATTGGTCAGTGTTTTGATCTTTTATGTAGGTATCAGAAAAATAATATATCGTCGGTCTTCATTTTTTTAAATCAAAATTTTCTAGCTCGTCAATTTTTAGAGCAATTAAATTATGAAATTATTTAAACAAACCCTGAACTGCTTATTTTGAATTATTATTTTAACGTACAGAGCGGAACTGTACATTGAAATATTATTTTTAATTGAATCACATAACTAGTTACCGATACAGGGTATTCTTTCTCAGGCTGAATCATCAGGAGTTTTCGAATTACGACTAATTTCTTTCGACAACGAAGCCGGCAAAAACGATTTAGGAACGTGTTGTACTGGGAAATCCCGACCGAATTTAGAATGTGAAGGATTTTGTCGACCCCGTTTTAGGGTTTGTTTGAAGGAGTACCAAGTTAAAATCGATACAACATCCAAATGTACCTTTGGTGATAAGATCACTCCTGAATTAGGACCGAATCCTGTTACGGATACACCTCAAAATGGATTTTCTAACCCCATCGCTTTACCATTCCCTTTTACATGGCCGGTAAGTTGAGCTGTCACTTAAGAACTGTGTGACACTTTTTTACGTTCTATAGCTGCTTGGTTGAAATAACAAAGTGACGTTTAATTTTATTTTACCTATAGTAATCAGTGAATTTTTACTTTTGCTTAAATTATCTATAAAGTACTGAGAACTTATTGTGATGAATATAAGTGGTACCTAACCCTTCCAAAACGATATATTGCCACCTGCCCCTACCTACTCTAAAAAGATGCGGGTCGGTCTTTAAACTTAAGGCAGAAAATTTTATTTTATTGCCTACGCCGCTACCTCTATTTTTAACAATTTTACCGTCTCTTTAGTACATTACTGAAATGTAAAGTCTGCATTCAAAAATGTAAAATAAAAGCATGCACGCGAAAAGTGCCTCGTTCTTGTATATACGTGATCGTACCCATCGAAGTTGTATGAAATTTCTTACAGAGAGTGTACCTACATTATCCGCTGAGAAATTTTGAAGTATCTCGGAGTGTCTCGAAGCAGGTATCTGCCGTGGGAAATAAATTGCAGAAATTCAAAATTAATTAGGTTATGTAATAACAGATTTATTGGTAAATTTTTATATATATTATCATGATTTGAACCATACTTTTTTCTATTGGTTTCCTAATGTAGATGATAGGTATGCTACGTTTAATTCACTAATTATTATAAGTAAAAGTTCATTCCAAATATTTAAAATGAAAATAATTAGTTGTTGCATTAATGTAAGTAATTTTAAATAGAAATATTTTCCTATTGTAATTGGAAAGCGTAACATTCTGGTATATTATTTTCAAGAAGATACTTCCTCATGTAGAAATACTCGCTAAAGGTATTCAGTTTATTGTCGAAAGCAGTAATAAATTGGTCTATTGCATATCAAGATGGTGTTTATAGTTTTCCAAGTTACTAATCGAACATACGGTTTAAAAAATGTTAAAACTGTATTTTCCCACAATATACAATAAGTATCTAAGTATACTTAACCGGTTTTATATTACTATGAATTGTATGTAACCTCCGTTCTTGCGCAAACTCATCTCAACCTGGAGACTGGGATAAATCGTGAACAGCTCTGACGATTTTATTATTAATTACAATGCACTAGATCACTACCTTCGTATTTTTCATTTTTTTTTCTCGTCTTTATTATAGTCTTCAATTTAAGAATAGTTCTGTTTAATCTTCCCATGGCCTTCTTCTCTTTTGTTATCGAAGATTTATTGAAGTTTATCCAACCTACAGAGTGCACGACATAAAAGTAGCGCTGGTATCATAAAAAGTCAAACTTAAAATTTATATCCCTTAGCTTCTAAAATAAACTTCAGTCCTTAGGTTTACACACGCAGATTATGAAGTAAAAATGCACCAAGAAAATTAATAGACAGTAGTGTTTTCTTTACATTTATTTCTGTATAATTTTAAAAATAAATTAATTTGAATGAGAGTGTTAAGAAACTTGTATATTTTTCCTTTATATAAAAATTACTCTCTTCGAATGTGCTTTTTGTGCAAACAATTTTGTATATCAGTTAATTCAGCGTCTCTGATTTATTAACTATTGAATATTTCATTTATTTCTTAACATTTTTTTCACGTTTGTTATAATTTTGAATCATTCTGATTCAAAAATAGATAAATATGTTTCAAATTTAAACTGTGTATTCGACCTGCCACATCATATTATATATAAATCTAAAAAGATACGTTGTTAGGTATTGAATTGCATTTTCAAATGTATGGGACTTATTTTTTAATCCAAACAGATATTTACTGTGCAACAAAAGGAATTATTACATTTTAAGCTAAAAATGAACTGCAATAATTGCAACTGATTACATTTTTGACAAACTACTTGGAAATTAAAAACAGTTTAAAATATAATCTTTATATTAAAGTATATTTTCAAATAACCCTATTGCATCTAAATAAAATCAATTTATTTTTAGTTAGATACCAGTTTAAGTGATAAATTTATTCAGAATAAAAAGAAAATTCGTCTAGTAGGTAAATAATTTACATACAACTTGTTCGGATATGCTAAATAATATTTTTTTCTGTTAGTAGGCAATAAACATTTGAAACATTTTCATGATAAATTGAAAACGCATTTGTGTTACTAATGAATCTAAACGACTCATAAACACCATAAACAGCCATAAAATGAACGTAAAAATGTGATCACAACAGTATTGCATGTAACATTAGCATCTTCTTTAGTGAAAGTTGTTTTCTCTCAAAATAAAAGAATTTACAATTCCTTGTTCATTTTTACAGGGTACCTTCTCATTGATCGTGGAAGCATGGCACGGCAATGAAACATCACATTCTGCTGGTGAGTAGTAAATGATTTTCTAATGAATCAACAATGAAAAAAAAATATATTTTATGTTAACAAAGAGCGTTTAACCAAGCCGTATAAAGCATGTTGCGTGATTTAAAATTCCCGTTTTTCTCTTCTCAGATGTCATTGTTTCAGTTACATAAACGTGGAAGTAGTTAGAAATCTAAATTAAATTTATCATAAGTAAACGTTTAGTTTTTAACCTTTTCCGCTATATGACCATTGAAAAACAATATTCACATCTACTATATAATTAAAATAAACCCTAGAAATCGTATAAAAACACTACATCTTCAAAATCATGTCAAGTGTTACAGCTTCTACCAAATATTCAACTAGATATTTAAAATCATCTTTTAATGCAATTTGATGACGTGTAAAAATTTTGTATTGCTTTACTAGGCCAACGGAAAGCAATGCCCTATATATAATATTTAATCAATACTTGAAGGTAAAGGAAAATTATCTATTGATTACATTGCTTGTACTGCTTCTTATTACTTGATGTAGTTAATTAACAATCATTAATATTTTATATGCAGTGAAACCAATATTTTCCTACGACCACATAGGAAGGTAACGTATATCGCACTGTACAGTCCCACGGAAAGTGGCTTATATCAACAAGCATGCGAAATACTTTAAACACATGAGCGGAAAGTAACTTTCCACACGCATATGGATAATCTGTCAAATGAGTAATTTCTAATATCTAAATTTGATGCGATCTGTTTCAAATCTTTTTCATTTTTGTTATTGAAAGAAGCTTAGGACGCGGTCGAGGATCAAACCAGCGTACTCTTCGTCAGAAGTCTGACGCTGTAGCAACTAGTCCAATCAAACATTTTATGTACTAATATGTTTGATGTTGATTACACACTATTTGCTAAAATTACCACGTGGTCGTAAGAAAAATACTGTACATCACCCATGTGAAAGTGACTTTTCACACTACTCGTATGAAAAATTACACTCCGCACTTGTTATGTAATGTACTATATCTGTATAGGTATTTAAAAGGCAAATTGATAAATAAAGATCCATGAGATTTAGTTATAGAGATAAACGGAAAAATATATTTTCTTATTAAACAGTAAGCAAAAAAAAAGTTGCTTAAACTTTTTATATAGGTACCACGTGAAAAAGTGATTTTCTAAAAAAATTTAAACTTTTTACAGCAATAAGATAAATAATATCTTGTGCGGTAATGCCTTGAAACAACTTTTGATTTACCCATTGTGTACAGTTGAAATCTTTTGAACGAACTGTGAATAACAGTTTTAACGAATTACTGCATTTTTTATAATTATTTTAAAACCAATATCAATAATGGAGTTAAAAGTAGATGAATATTTTAATTTCAATTAATATGAATAATGAGAAAATTTTTTTATTTTCTATGAAATAATAGAAAAAACAAAAGTATACCTTCCTTTCATAATATTTACTATTTCGTTGTGTGAATAATTCCAGGAACTTTTTATATCATATCCGAGTTACGAGTATGAAAACAGACTATGTTCTAAAACTAAATAAATATCTTACGATATAGCACGGTATAAAAAGCCACATGCATAACAGCTGTCAACTCTTAACTTACCAACAAAACCAGCCCTCTTCCTGATAACCTAAAAGGCTCTTCCGCTTCAACTGATATTTCCACTACGTTTTCCTTTCTAACTAATCTTCGACACCAAAGCGCTGTCTTTTGCAGACTACTCAATTTATTTCGTTAACGGCATCTCTATAACAAAGAGTTGGTAATTGAAACCAGTTGATCTTTTAAAATCGGATTTGATCGTTTCTGACTTATTGCGAATGGAACAAAAAATTAATTATTTCAAGTTGACGAACCACGCATTTTAATTAAATTATACAGGGAATGCCAAAACTTTATTGTCACTCGGAAGCTCAATTGTCAATAAAACCGTTTTGGAAATTAGTTTTTTCTTTTGTTCATTTTTAAAATATAATTTTCATACTTTTGTTGTTTATTTAATATTATGTTTTAGCAAATGTTTGAAGATATAAAATAAAGTTTAAATTTACATAATATAACGAATCTAATCTTATTTTTCATGGGTTTAAAAAAGGAATGTTTATTCGTGCAGGGTCTGACAATGAGACAGTCAAATTTAATGCATGGTCTGTACCTACTTTGTCCAGGTGTTGTAACAGAATAACCGTTCAGTGTTCCCTCTCTCTATTCAAGTTACCCAGTTGACAATATGATAAATAGATTTCAAGCAAGCTTCTAATCGATTATTCTAACAATGATAACCTTACCTAACTTTCTGGTATAGCCTAGTCGTTTTAACTTTTTTACTTTTAGATTACTTCTTATATATTCAAATAAATGTTTAAATCAATCATTTTAATTAAATAAGTAATTTTGACGTATATATATTTTTGAAAATACAGGTTTTAAATTATTTAAGTTCTGTTAGTGTAAAGTCTTAACTTTTTTCAACTAACATTTGACCAGGTGTGTTCTGTTTCATGCTTGAACCTTTTTCTATTCCGTTTGCTAAGGTTAATTTTAAAAAAGGAAAATAGGGTTACATATTCAAAAATAAGTAGACATTTTTCTTATTTTTAGCAAAAAATTCTTTAACAGAGATCTTGTTTCGAGTTTTAAATTGATAAAAATTTTGTTCACGGGGTATACTCTTTCTTTCAGAAAAGTCTACTATTAAATCTTATAATAGAGCCGCCATAGCGTAAAACATTTTTAACGGTTTTGCTTTACAATGGAGTCTGTAACATCTCTAAATTAACTATCCTAACCGAGACTGGTTCTTCTCTAATTAACAACCATTCGTTAATGTGTAGGAATACACGTAAAGGTTAGTTGTGGTTGAAAAAAGATGGAAAAGATATAACTAAAATGCCGAACGAACACATAGGACAGCAATTATTTCTGTGACAAAGTAGATATGGGAATTTAATAACCCTGTGTATGTGTACACATGGATATATGTATACCGGTTAGCCATCAGAAAAATTACAGCCATATTGTTAGTTATTTATTGAATACACAACTATTTTTCTAAGGTATGCAGTTAATATACTACCTGCGTAAGAATATTGTCATGCACAGAAACGTTATGAATTTATGTTCAAGAGTCAAGCTGTTTAAATACATTTACGTAATAGATCAAAATTATATGCTGTGAGTTCGTTACCGAGCTTAGTAAAGTCTTTTCAAATAATTCCCTTCACAATGAAAGCATTTTTGCATTCATGATACATTTTGAGAACAGTTTCTCTATTGCTTATATGTCTTGAGTAATTTGTATTATTTTTTAAAGTCCAGTCAAATTGAGCTTCAGCCTGAGATTATTTCATGTTAGCTCAAAAGTCCCATAGAATCTCTTACCTGTCAAAACATTCCAAGGTTGAAGTGAGTGAAGTTAGCAGCCTGTTTCCACCAAGTGTCCAAACGACCACAAAATCGTTTAAGATTTATATCCTAGAAACAAGATTGAAGTTTGTTACATTCATTCCTTCATAAGCTTAGATTAACGTGTTATAAGATAAGTTATTTGCAAACCGTCAAAGGAGGTGTTATCATCCTTTCAAATATTTAGGTGTATTGTTTCATTTGCTCTACTTGTACATCATGTAGTATTACACATGAACTATCACTATAATTAATTTTATAAACTACTTAATTAAAATTCTAATAACATTTACCTAAGTATTCCATGCAGTGAGTCACTCCAGCCAAACAGTTTTCTTATCGATATTCATATTGCGGTTTTACTTAGTTCAACCTCCCACAGTTTTTACCTGAAAACATTTTTATAATTAATAGTAATTTTCAAGTATAAATACAGTTTGTTAAGACTCCTTGTATATTTAAAACGTGGTTAGTTCTTTGTGCATTTTATGTATAAGGTCTGTTCCAACCGCAGTCAGAAACTGTCAGAAACGATCAGAGAATAACTAGCCATACCAAAGAACGAGCTTACGTTCGTGTAATTCCTATCAGTGATTGCAATGGCCGACTATTCTCTGATCGTTTCTGACAGTTTCTGACTGCGGTTGGAACAGACCTATAAGGTGTTAAGTTGTGTTTTTTTCTTCTTATTTTTGGTTTCAAAAACTGTTCTCTAAACTAGATTTTGAATCGGTGACCAAATTGCTAATATTCATTTTTTTAACGCTTCATAAAAATAATTATAATCAATTGATAGTCAAATGAACATAATTTGTTAAACTTCCTCAATTAAAATACGTCTAGTCAACAAAACCGTTTAATTATGTAGTGGAAATTTATATTAATTAGTAAGAGCTAACTTTTAAATTCGCTATACAGAAAATAATATCGCTTTGTCGGAAGGTGAAAATTGAAACTTTTGTTAAATGTGAATCTGGCCCTTGTAAAAGACATGTTGATTTAAAAGACAATCAATATGCGCAAATGCAGTCTTTTATTATTATAAATACCTTGCCAAACAATATGTTCTTCAAAGTCTTTTTTTTTAAAAGAGCGAACCATTTTTCTTCTTCCATTCTGAGGAGGTATCCTTTCCACTCAGGTGTTATTTAAAAATCTTAATCTTGTTTAGGGGGTTAAGAAAGGAAGTCGGAGATAATATTCCACAAGTTGGGGAGCTCTCAAAAATACAGGATATCCGGTTAAGTGTTCTAAATCGCAAAAGCCGTATTGTGTAACAAGTTGTTCGTAAACCCTATACCGCCTAAGGAACTTTCAGTATGCACCTAAAATTATTAAAACGCGACCGAAAAAAAAGGGTAGCATTTATTGAATTATAAAAACTACCAACAAAGTAATATTCTTTGTTATTATTGCGTAGTGGTGGATGAATACACTGCTCCAAGACATTCTATTTAAGGTTATTTTGTTCGTAAATATATTTGCTCCATGGAGCTAGCCAAAAGGAAGTGCTACCTTAAACCCAAGCCAGCTAACTCATTTAATGTCCATAAATTTTTGACACTGATAAATGAAATTGCTCGAAATCGTCAAGCTGTTCGATAAACTGACACTAATCAACACATAAATTATACATAATTTGCACAAAATGATCGATACCTTTCGAATTAATTGTTTTTAAATGGTTGTCTTACTACCCACCCTGTACATATTTATATATTTCATATATGATAATCTCTATCTGCTTCTCACACACTGATTTATTGTTTTAATTAATTTAGTGATCTGTTTCCTTGAACAATTTTATCATGTAGTGATCTGAATTGAAAAAAAATAAGATATATGTATTCTAATTTGAATATTTAACCGTCTAAAACTGGAATTAATATTCAAATTAAATTTTAAGATGAATGTCGGAAAACTAAAGACAAAGATGCCGATTAAATTTTGAGAATTATAACAATGAAAGTATAGTTGACACGATTTTATGTGTACACTCTTTCATAACACGTATATATAAAAGGTTCTTTATATTATGTTAAATTTGATAGTGTTATTTGCATGAAATAAATTAAACACGTTGTCATTATTTTAAAAACATTTTTCGGATGGTCTTCCTTGCTTTATTTGAAAAATTGTTTTACTGGTCAGTTATTATTACCATATCTTGATTGAATTTCTATTAAATTGTTCACCAATTTTGAAAGTTTTTTGGAGATGGAAAATGTATTCACATGCTTTTTATTGGCAGAATTGGTTATGTAACAAAAATACTGAAATATGCATTATTTATTTCTCATTCAGATTAAGATAGACATGGGAAGTATCATTATTATATGTTATCCGGAAAATATCTGTTAAACTTATATCGTTTATTATTGGTCTGTTCATAAAAATTCATTATAATCTTTCTTGAGCATTTCCATACGTTTCACTCCATGACCTACCTATAACCAATAACCAGGATCGGTATAAATTTAAATTCCATAAATGAGACACTAGAATTTTTTGAATGAACACTTCTAATATATCAGTATATCAGTACACGATATTCAGTCCTAAGAAAGGAGAAGCTGATCACATTTTTTATATATTTTAATTGTTTGCTAATGTATAATTTGTACCAATTAACCATTGTTCTAGTCCTGCCCATTTGTTTGTCTTCTAGATCAGCATGTATATACTTCCCATGATAATTAAATTATAATTTATAATGGTTTAACTTAAATTCACCTTAATTAACGAAGTGTGCTGTTTGAATAGAATATGAAGACCAATTAACGAATTTTACATTTAAAAAAAGATAGGTCTATAAAATTTTGAATCAAACATATTTATACGGGTGTAGCAAATTTTATCTTTAATTCACTGTAAGCAATATAAAAAAGAAACTTTGAAACAAGAGAATGTTTATTTCCGTTTATAGAGTGTAGAACAACTTTTTTATTATAAATGCAACCCACTGTATATTATTTATACATACATAATTCATGTACAATGTCCTATATCTATCTTCAACTGTTTCGGAAATATTGAGTGTTCGTTAGGTGATCGTCAAAATTGTCGCTGTTCGTCCAATGAGAATCATCACTGGATGAGAGAAGAACATACACAATATCCTGAAAAAGCTAATGTTTGGACAGGAATTGTTGGAAATCATTTCGTAGCTCCCTTTTTCATTGAATGGAGATAAATATTTTGAACTCTCCAAAATAATGTGCCAACTTTGACAAACTTATATCATGATCTAGCAAACCTACAAATTCCTGCCAATACAATATGGCTTCAGCCAGATGGAACACCGCCCCATTAAAAAAATCAATGTCCGGCAGTACCTGAACCAAATTTTTTTAAATCGACGTAACTCGAATCGGTAGAACGTCCAGCACGATCTCCTGATCTGTCGCCATTAGACTACTTTTTAATGGGATATGTCAAAAATATTGTATACAAAACTGAACCCCTAACTT
>CAJUYH010002699.1:60323-72458 GCA_910591685.1 Galerucella tenella
AATTTGTAACCCAACTAAAAAAAACATGAAAAAGTATTATTCATTTATTGTAAATTATATTTTTAAATCTGTAAGCAAAGTCTCGGTAACCCCTTATTTCCGATCTCTTCACCGTCTATGTGTTCTTTATGATTGTCAGGTGAATGTTGAGGTCATGAACTGGCAACCTACGACCTGCCGTTTTAGCCTATAAAATCTTCGCAATCACAGGATTATTTTCCGTTTAATATCGTTGAATTGGGGTTACTATGTACCAAGGAAGTACTCGAAAGCGGTAAGGGGGACTGCACGATATTTTTAAAACAATGTTTAGTATTATTTAATCATACGAGGAATGGCCAATAATTTTTTATAATAGATATGAATATTTTTAACGGAATTTTGATCCTTTTTCAAGTATAAATAACTACTCCTCGTCCTACATTGGTCTGTGAAATTACTTTGATTTGTTAGGGTCATACCCATTACTCGATTTTTTACGAAAATCAACAGCAAGCATTGAATATATATAATAATGGTAATTTTTTATTGATGGTAATTCTTAACCAGTAGCAAATACAAATTAACTTTTGCAAAAAATTTTGTAGTTATCAAGGAGTTCGAGTAATTCATGATTTTCCTAGACACTTGATTTGCGATTGTTAAACCATTGAAAGTATATGTATCTGTAAAATTTTGCTGCGTAATTTCATTATTACTAAAAATAGCAAATAACAACACCAAGTACACATAAAAGCAAGCTGAAGACGGAAAATACGGAGGTATAGTGAACGTAATATTTTTAATGCAGCTATCTAATCGTATATCCCCTTTAAGTTATATTGCCGACTATGACGGTATCGTATCGAATTACAGTCGAACAAAAAGCCGACAGCTTTAAGTTCGCACAATATCTATTACGTCAAGTATACCAATTCTGTTTTAATAAATCTAAGCAATAATATAATTTACGCGATGTAATTGTAATTGTACATTTTAAATTATTCCTTTTTTGATCCCTAGTACGTTTTTGAATTATTGTAGTATTTCAGTTTGCAATAATGTGTAAGTAAATACATTTAGTTAAATCATCCCGTGTAAAAAAATATGAGTACGACATTGCCAAATGATGTACCATCGATTACCAGCTGTATATTGCCTTTCGTTGGGAAAAAAATCGGGAGATAGCATTTTCTAAAGTGCAGTGAAAGCTGAGCTCATCATTTGGCTCTAATTATTTGAGTAAAAAATGCGATAAGTAAGAAAAACATGGTAAACATACTTGTACACTGAAAAACAAATTACAACATTCTATAATACCTCGTGTAGAAATACATAAAATGTAAACGAAGGTGTTTAGTACTTTGGCATTTTTCGAGAATTTTAGGAATGAAAGGAAAAATGTATCGCGACTCAACAAGCTTCATTTTTATTTCTATCTTACTTTGGTTGATAGTAAGTGACTTCTCTCCAGCTCACTACTGCGTTAAGGTTTTCGTCAACTGCAAAGAGTACAGCAAATGAAGTTAGTACTTTACCTGTGGGTAATGGTAAGTCAATGGTATAAGACATACCAAACCTAGGACAACACTCATAAAATTTGGTGGATGTATGTATATATATATTGGGGTGACATTCGCTGAGACCAAAAAGATCTATTGTGCCCACTTCGTTCCTGAGAAAAGTCTGAGACTAGTAGCTCCTCTAGACCTATTTCCCGGAGGCATTTTGTGATTTCTGCAGGCTTTAACTTGGGTAAATGTGCAATTCGCAAGTATGTGAATGGAGGATTCTTCTTCCTCCACTATTTTGGACTTTTTCAGGTGCCCATCCAGGCGACAATTTCCCGTTAGGATCCCTGCTAAAACTCTTAGTGCAGTTTTACTTATGTCAATGGGTTGTAGTCAGCCAAGTGAATCTTTGATCATCTAGGCCCTACTAGATCTTTCCAATGGTCAGATCTCCTTTTTCAGCTTTGCTTATCTCTCCCAATATTACATTGGAGCTAATACTGCAAAAGGGTGTTTCAGTTCACCTCTTTGCTAGTTAATCTGCTAATTCATTTCCTTTTATTCCAGTATGCCCAGGAATCCTCAGTAACGTGACTATATTGCTCTCGCATAGTTCATTGAATTTGTCTAGGTATTCCCACTCCATTTTGGAACTAAAAACACAAGAGCTCAGTACTTTAATGGCTGCTTGACTATCCAACATTATGATAATATAATCCTTCGCTTTCTATATCCTTCGTCAATATTGAACTGGGCACACTATCTCATGGCGGGAATCCGTTTGAAAGAAAATTGGGGGTTTTCCCAAGCTTTCAGAGTACTTGGTTCCTAGGCCGTACACTCCTATCCCAGTTCCTTCTATTGCTTTTGAGCCGTCTGTGTAACATTGAATGGTATTCTTTTCAAGTCTGGTAATGGTATTTGGATCCATCCCATTCCTTCTTGATGTTTAATTCCGCAAATAATTTCTCTTATAATTCTCTCTCTACTTAGTCTGCATCATGTTCTTTCTGTTTTCTGTCACACTTTCCACCTCCATATGTTGTGGTGTGAGGTTGATAATCACTTCCATGGCTGCCGTTGGGCATGTTCTCGTTGCTCCTGTAATGCGTATACAGGCTAGTTTTTGAATTTTGGAGAGGTTTTCTCTCGTCCTCAAGAGACTAGTTCTCCTACTCTCTCCAAGTCTACTGGACTACTAACTGCGTTGAGGTTTTCGACAACTACAAAGAGTACAGCAAATTTAGCTAGTACTTTGCTAGTATTAAAAGTATTAGATATGTAACTGATGAAAATGATAGACTTGTGTATGATCTAACATCACCTGGTGGTTTTTCTTCGTATTATATAATATAATTTGATTGTGGCGAAGCAGCATCGATACCGACGAGATAACCTCTTTTAATGGGCTCATTTACATTTTTTTTTATTTCACCATTAGGAAGAACATATCATTTTTAAGCTCTGTGCAAAAAATTAGACGTCAGCGAGACTCCTTAGTCGCCTAAAAAAATTAAACAGTGCTCCTCTCCGAATTTCAGGCGTGACGTCATCGCATATGAAATCTTTCGTTCAGAGAGCGGATACCGCGCAGATCGGTTTTCGGTTAGATGACTACTACTTAGCTAGTAACAGTATTTTGCTTGCTTATAATAATATGCTTATTATTTTTTATTAACTAACTAAACAGTGTTATGTTTGTGAAAAAAGAACGTTCAGAAGTAGACCAGAACCAGAGTAAAAAAGGTATAAATATTGTGCGGTTCCAGAATGTAAAAGTACTACGATTAAAACATCTAACAATTAACTATTTCTATTAATAATGATGCAAAAAAACGGAAGTAGTGGCAGAAAAGCATAAAAAGACTCAAAGCATCCACTGATAAGTCAACATACTTTTTTTTGGGTATTTTTAAGATTTCATTTTTCTCCAATCAGAAGTACGTCATCGTTATAAATTACCTTATAAAATACGTTGAGAATCCATATTGAGAGGGTTATTGAAAACCACAAGTTTGTATTAACCTAATTTTCTAAAATACGTAGATAATATTGTTCTTATAGCTTTTGGTGTTATTGATGCTTACAGCCTCCCTCTGAAGCAGGACAATAACACTTAGCTTCGTCTATTTTTTCAAACTCTAAAAGAGTACAAACAACTTTGTAGCATTTTGAGTTTAGTTTATGCTCGGGTGTCATTCCTGCTAATAAAATACATTTATTTATTTCTCTCTTCAAAGTTTTGATTAACCGTTATCTCCGCAACTTTGTCCACCAGACCAGGAATAAACTAAAACATCTGGAATCACCCTGTATATCATTTGAGAGAGCATGTATTTATGAAAATATTGACATTTTAATCTTTCTGACCCGAAAATAGCCAGAAGGATGTGTCACATTGTATAAAATTATAATATTATAAATCCGTGTTTTTGATTAAAAAACTCCATAATCATTAGCAAGTCCACTTCTGGAACATTTAATGAGTCTCCTTTTTTAAAATGAGGTCCACACATTTTATTTTATTAACACAAAAATTTTGTAAGAAGTACCTATAGTCTATATAGAAAGGACAAGGAATAATAAATCATTCATTTAAGTAGATTTCAGAGACGTACCAAAATATATTTTAAGAGGGTATACCGTAAGGTACATTTTGTATTGAACGAATGAGTTGCAGCTATGCTAATGAATATACGATTTAGGTCCACCTCAGGTGGGTTAAAGGGCACGACAGGAGTAAAGGAAATCGCATTGCTGATTCTTTAGCCAGGGAAGCCGCTGGACTGAAAATTCTAGGACCCAGTGACACCTACGGCCTAACGACTTCGACAATTGCGGAACTAGCCAAACGTTACACCCATGCTCAATCCCTTAAGAGATGGGATGGAATCAAAGGATGCAGTTTTGCCAGGATCACCCTGGGCGACCCTCGGAAGCTGGCGCCGAAGAAATATTTGGCGATGACCAGGAAAAACCTACGTTGAACAGTAGGATTTCTGACTGGTCACTGTCAACTAAGTAAACACCTCCATACTATGGGGCTAGTGGACACACCTCTATGCAGGATGTGTGAACAGGAAGATGAAACTGTCAGGCATGTCTTATGCGAGTGTCCGGAGTTATCATCAATAAGAGAGTGTGTGTTCGGTGAGTCTTGGCCTACACCTGCCGATATAAAGGAGATGTCTCCCAGTGACCTGTCCACCTTCCTGAGAAGGACAGGATGGACAATGACCTAGGAGGACAACTCCTCGGGAGGATGTACAATGGGTCACATGTGGCCTAAGTGCTGTGAGCCTACACACTCACCCTCCCTACTCTACAGATACAGATACAGATACAGATACGATTTAGGTCAGAGGTAACGGGATGTACTAATTTTAATAAAAAAAAGTGATAGAGATACATAAATTTTAGTAAGTTTGATAAAGAAAGGCAACACAGTTTATTCATAATAGAAAACAAACCAATCTGTAACAATAATTATTTTATATATTTTTGTTTTTTTTGTAAGAAGATTAATTCAAACTTTGAATATTGTCACAAATAAATTACAATGAAATATATTTTTAAAAAATTAATTAAAGTCAAGATAGCAAGATATCGTTACAATTTTTATTAAATTCAAAGAAGCAAAATGAATATTTTTTATTTGTATTACTCCTATATGTAGTGTTTGGGGAATTTTTCTCAGAAATTTTAAATGGCAAGTGGCCTACTGTAATCGGCTTAATACGATTACACCTATTTACAGATTATTCGATTATTGAGAGGGATTTTCCAAACAACCCAGTTTTCTTAGAAACATTATCGGGAATATTATTTTAAAAGAAAGTAGGTACATTAAATCAGTACTTAGTATTAGTTCTTTGAGTAAAGTTGTATGAAGTTGTATGGTTTTCATAATATTGTAAACAGTTGGAATATATTTAAAACATTTGTTGAATGTTAATTGTGCAAGTACCAAACAATGTCGATAAGCCAAGGACCATCTAAACGACCAAAAACAGGTCCATTATCTTTAAATGAAAAAACTCTGATATTGAATTGTTATATATCATTGAAAAACAAGGATCCAAGTGCAAGTGTCGATGATATTGTGGAATTAACGGCTGCTATGTTGTGTGTTGCTAAATCAACAATTTATAGATTACTAAAAGAAAGCAAGAATGGAACTCTTCAACCCCCTAAAACTCCTTCAGGCCGAAAACCAATTGAGATCGATGAGTCATTAAAACAAAGACTAAGGCGTAAAGTCCATGGATTTTACTTACGAAAGGAAATTCCAACACTTGACAAAATTATGACATCAGTGCAAGAAGATACAGACTATCCAAAATTCTCCAGAATGACATTATGCAAACTTTTGAAAGATGTGGGTTTCAGATATACAAAACATAATAGAAAATCTCTCTTGATAGATAAACCGGAAATAGTTTTTTGGAGAAGAGACTATTTAAGAAGCATTCGACATGCCAGAGAACAAAATTTGAAAATCTTCTACTTAGACGAAACATGGATAAATGCTGGATATACAGTTTCCAAATCTTGGCAAGATGAAAACATTAAAAGCGGAAGGCAGGCATTCGTGGAAGGTTTGTCGTTAGGTTTGCAGCCACCATCTGGAAAAGGAAAAAGACTTATCATTGTCCATGTTGGAAGTTCTGAAGGTTTTGTTGATGGTGGATTATTAACTTTTATTTCAAAACGCACGGGGGACTATCACGAAGATATGAATGGGGATGTCTTCGAGGAATGGTTTGTTCAAATGTTGGATCTGATTCCAAAAGGGGCTGTTATTGTTATGGACAACGCAAGTTACCATTCACAGTTACGAGAAGCATTGCCCACAAGTCGTTGGCGTAAAGCAGAGCTTTTGGAGTGGCTTATTTCGAAAAATATTAAGTTTCCAAAAGATCCACTAAGGAAAGAACTTTACAGAATTGCAAAAATGAACAAGAATAAATACAAAACCTACATTGTAGAAGAAATGGCTTCTTCTCGTGGTATATCATAGTTCTTCGACTTCCCCCTTATCATTGTGAACTTAATCCCATAGAATTAATATGGGCTCAGGTAAAGGGGAAAGTTGGAAAAAAAATACTACTTTTAAAATAAACGATGTTGTGAAATTGTTTGAGAGTGCTGTAAGTCATGTTAGTAAGGAAAATTGAACAAACTGTATCGAGCATGTTATCAAAGTAGAGGCAAATATGTGGAAAATTGACAATATTTGTGATGATTTAATCGACCCTATTATTATTAATGTCAACAACGATTCTTCCTCTTCCGAGTCGGATATAGAATAAAATGTAAGTAATAAATGTATTCCAATAATTATTTCTTTTCATTTTTTATTATATTATAATTTAAAACGTATTTTTTCCCAAAATACACACCACTGCATTGCGTTACTGCTTATCTGCTAATCCTCTATCAATGAAGAAACCCTAAACTTTGCTACAACTGAAACAAATACGGGGTCGATCTACCTGGTTTTTAGATTTACGGAAGAAATGTAATTTAAAGTAAGAGATTTATCAAAAATTTCATGGTGCTCCCTGTGAAGGTTTTGCATACTTAATTAGGGTTTATTACTCCTCGTACTTTTTGTACATACTATAATACAATATAAATAAATTCTATGCGAGGAACGTTATAGTCAGAAGCGTAACATTAACTTTCATATGCAGTGACGTCACAGTCATAGTCTTCGCCCCGCTACGGTATGCTTGTTCAATTGGTTGTATTAGGAGAACGACATATTCTATTGACATGAAATTTTCAGAATCATATTTTTATCCTTAGTACTTTGTTTAACGACAGTTAAAAGTGATTTAAAAATTTTAGTAAACGAGCCCCTTACAAAGCCAATAGAGGATTCGGAATTTTTTTCTCTTTGAAAAATTTTAACTTACATATTTTTGCTATTTCATCCTATATATGTAGGTGATTATAAACATTATTTCTATTATTCGTTTTACTATAGTAAACGCAAATGCTGATCAAAGAGATAAGTCGGAAAGGGTGGCAAACATGTGTTTAAGCTTTTGCAATTCATTTTGAATAAACTTTACCTATATATTATAGTATCTCTGAATGATTTCTTAACGTATATAAATGAAGGAGAAAAATATATAAAATTTGAAATTGAAATTGAAAATAACAATTTTTTGCCATTTTTAGATGTTCTTATCAATAAAACACCTACAGGGTATGAAACAAGTGTTTATCGTAAGCCAACACACACTAGTAGGTATTTGAATTTTGAATCAAATCATGTTATAAGCGTTAAAAAAGGGGTAGTGAAATCTTTATACGATAGGGCCAGAATCATTTGTTCTAATGAGAATCATTTCACAAAGGAGAAAACTGCTAAAGAATGTTTTAAATGCCAATAATTACCCGGCAGAATTTGTAAATAAAGAAAAAGAATATAGAGAAGGGCTCATTGTTAATACCCCATAATAATAACAATAATATTAATAATTCAGCTAACATAATTTTTAAAAACTTGACAATACCGTATGTTAAGGGTTTATCAGAAAGAATTAAGAAAATTGGTAATTAATTCAATATTCGAACTAGCTTCAAATCTAACAATACGTTGAGATCTATACTAACAAAAACAAAACCAAAAAATGAAGAACAATCTTCAAAAAATTGCATATATCAGATATCTTGTGAATGCGACAAATTCTATTTAGGTGAAACATCTAGACCATTGAAAGTCCGAATAAGTGAACATAAAAAATATATCAAAGATTGGGAGTTCTTTAAGTCAGGTATTTGTAAACATGCTTGGGAAGAGGGGCATAAAATTCAATGGGATTCGACAAAAATAATATTGAAAGAGCCCAATAATAAAAGACGAAAAATCAAAGGAAGTGCTTTAATACAACTAAATGCATATAAATGTGCAGCTTAGCTATTTCAGCCGAATGTAGTCAAATTTAGTTACCAATGTTAGAAAGAGAAATTTTCAATGATCAATTACCTGCGTTATCAGGATAGCATCATAAGTTTTTATCCAGGTTTTCTTATGATTTATCATTGGAATAGTTGTTAATCGATACACACTTCAATACACAGAATCACCAAACTGAGTCATACATATTTTGAAAACAAAAATAATCATACACAAAAAAGTAATAACAAACACGTTTTATTAACATTTCGAAAATAAGCGAAAAAAAGTGCTATCTCAATAAAAACTGTTCCTGGAACGTGCACTTAATAAAATTTGACAACAAAGTTTTGTAGTCTTAATCTTCAAAATATTATTGATTGTCTAGTTGTCATATTTTTTCGTTGTGTCAGATAGGGACCAAAAATTATTTTATTATTAGTTAATCTTGACAAAGGTAGCTGGAACGCTACCGAAACGTCGAAATAAAAAAATAAAAAACATTATTGTGGTTTGATTCCCAAAAAATAAGAGAAAAAATAATAAATAATGCCACAAGGAACTTACAGAAGATATTTACCTAAAAGGTGTCGTTCTACACAATAATAATTAATAGGATGGTGACATTGAAATCGCAGTTCAGGTTGATACGTTGAGCAATATTTTTCTGCTTTTTCTTAGATTGCATTAGAGTAATGTAGCATATTTCTGTGCAAAATAGAAATAAATATGAATAATAACAAGGAGATACATTTAATTGAAAATATTAAACTGCTATAAATGGGAAGTCGTACATTAATTTATACATATTCTCTTTATATGAAATTGTAAGTTTTTGCTTTAAAATTGTTTGCTGAAATACAAATTCATTTTCCCTAGCCACATTGCGTTATCCGCATAGTAATACAATAAATATAATATACCCGAACAGGGAAAATGTAAAAAAAAGAAACAAAACTAGACTATGTATTGTTTGGAGTTATTTTAAAATAAAACTTCTGTTCTTTCATTCCACAGACCACAGATTCTGCATAAAAACTGGATGGAGATTTAAACAGAAACGGCATTAACCATTTTGTAGCTCCTACAATTTATTGTGTGAAAATGAAAAAGGTAGGAATTCAATGCTGGAGATTGTTTTATCAACGTATAAATAAAAAACATCCCTTTTCCAGAATGTTTTATAAAGAAAGCTGACAAACCATTATTATTTTTGCTTTCACTAAATAATTTACTTCTTATGTAAAATCACAGAGAGCAATCAGTCAGTAATTAGCTGTCGAGTAGACAACACGTATTTTCTTTGTGGATATGTTTTAATTTGTAATTAACGATTAATAAAGTTTAAAAAAAAAGCCTTTGACTTGTGGTGACTTATTTAGTGCCTTGTGTTGAATAATCCAGATAACAAAACGATACTTATATTAAATCATTCAAAAATAGCAGAGCTCTGTAACCAATAAGAACTCTCTAGCAAATAATTATTTTTTTATTAACTAAAACAAAATTTAAAAATAACAAACGAGAAGATAATTTGAAATTTCTGTACTTAAAACTGAGAGGGATCTACAAATTAACATTGAAAAACAAAGTTTTTCAACATTTATGCAGCCTAGTTTCGCATTAACAATATTATCGTCCTTAAATGAAACTAACAGTTTCTAATTAATCCCACATTAGTGATTAAAAATATATGAAAACTCTAAATTGATATATTACATATCGAAATAATTTTATCTATCAAAATCATTTAAAATAGAAAAATGAATGGATTCCACAAAGTAAGGGACGAAACAGTAAATTATTATCAGCATTTGAAAAAGCTCTCTTTGATGGAAAAGGATATCGAATAATCGAATACAATTCCGAGCCCTAATTTAAAGTAGTATACTATACTCTGGACGGTCCCAAAAAAAACCACATGTAAACAAAGACCACGCGTGATCTATTCTAAGTCGGCTGCGTATTGGACGACTCGCATTCAAAAATGTTAGCAGTAGAGGAACAGAGTATGCCCCATTCAACCTTATCCATTCTTATTATTCAATATGCACGTGATTACATTTTTTAGCGGTTTTCTTGAGAACGAACTGACTATAGATATTTTCAATTGCACACTAGTTTTAGTGTGGATTTATGCAGTAACATTTAACAATTATCGATTAGCATTTAACAATTAACATTTTTCATTTAACAATTAGTAAAACTACCATCGTTTATGCAGACACAATTATAAATTAGGAGAAAATAGTAAGCATGCGCAAAAGTCCGAGATTCTAGTTACAATAACCCTACATTTTTATGTCTATTTGTGCATTGGAACAATTTTGAAGATGTATAGTAGAATTGAAAACTCTTTTTCTTTTATTAGTACAACTTGAAAATAAACAAACACCCAACATAACCCCAAGTCAACCGCTTTTCTATGAAAAAAGTAAGGATCTGCGTACTAGTTGCGCACTAGATGAAAATTCGGTACATTTAATTTAAGAAAGTTAAAAGTTGGCCAACTTCGTAATTGTTAAATGATAAATGATAATTGTTAATTGTCTGCATAAATGGAGTCATAGTGAAATGAGTAGTTCAACTTATAATTGATAAATGTTAATTGTTAAATGCTAATTGATAATTGTTAAATGTTGCTGCATAAATCCACACTTAGTTATGTAAATAAACTTAACCTTAAATTACCAGTAGGTGTTGAGATATATTCTGTATGTTCCTTGTGGTGTCATCATTAATCTTTTTAGTTATTTTATTGGGGAATTAAACCACACATTCCACCTAATATATTATGATCTAGTGATAGTGGACATTAAAAATTTTACAACAAACTATTTTTTACACTGAGCGAACTTATGAATATGAAAAGTAAAATCAATCAGCTAAATAAATTATACTAGCACTTGTATATATAATATGTATGTTGGTTTAAACAGATTTTATTCAAACTTTGTACACTTGTCAAAAACCGATGACAATAAAATATAGTAATTATATATAGTGTGTTCCATTTATAATGCAACCTTTAAACTCGATTTTCACTCACTTCAAGCGATCAGATTAATTCAAAATTTCTTTGCACACTTGTCAAGGACCAATGACAATACATATAGTAGTGAAATATAGCGTGTTCAATATATAAATTACAGTTTAAAAAAAACACTGTAATCGAACTAAAAAGTAAGTCTTAGTCGGTGCAGATATTTGGACGGCATTTGACTGCTCAAAGTAAAGCTCCATGTAAAAGTGAAACATTTGATGAAATGATTTTTATCACGAAATAATAATTTATAAGACTTGTCAATATCACTTGGTCGAAAATAATATAATATTACTAAACATCGCTGTTTTTACTGACAACATAAAAATCGATTTTCGAAACTGTTCACACAGCGGTTAATATTAATGACTTAGAAGGTTGCTACAGATAAAGATAGTAGGTAACCATGGAAAAATTACTGATTGATTGATTGGTTCAGCACCACCAGTCAGAGGCTTAGAGTCCTCGACACCTCAGCCTTTAGGCTTTTTGTGCTCTTAGTTATGCCGTTTATATGAAGAGAATAGTAGCACTCATCAGGCTCAACAGTCTTTTTTTCACTAGGTCCTTCTGGGAGAAAACTTCCCTTGGAAGCTCTGGATAATGCTGTGATATAATGCTTCACAGTCGAAGATAATGTAAAAGGCTGTTTCCTCCTCTCCCACGCACAACCAAGGTGCTTCCTTAGGGTA
>CAJUYH010002699.1:72558-83827 GCA_910591685.1 Galerucella tenella
AGTCACCGGTGAGCAAACCCATCACTACCCTTATTTGGCTCCTGCTGATGTTTAATAATTCGTTAGTCAGCTTCTCCGGGGGTTTTTTGACCATGAGTTTGCTGTGTTCCTGTTTTTACACGTGTCACAAGTACGATTGATGATGATGATAAAGCAACTGTTGAAGGAGGATAATAAAGTCCATACTGTAGAAAAAAATGGATCCACTGTTTTAAATATATAGTACTGAAAAGTAGAAAATAACTAAAAAACACGTAATCGAACTAAAAAGTGAAAAAGAGTTCTTTATTTAAGAATAAAAGCGTGGGGTACTCCATATCAATTATTGTTATAATCTCTTACTAGTTCTATTCCAAAATGTTCCAGAGTTAGTATATAAATTTAGTACAAAGCACCACCACGCACTATTATTAATTATTTTTTATTATTTTTTACTATTTAGTTAGATTACCTATACCTAAGCGTGTTTTTTAAGTATAATTAATTTTTTATATAAAAGTCGTCGTAAATTTACTACAGGCGTATGCTTGTTCATTAACACCGGTCCTGATTCTTGAATGCTTACAATTCTTTTCATTGCCTTTCTCCGCATCGCATATAAAAAGAGCAAATAAAATGTTTTTCTTCCCGTGGGATATTAACTGTCTACCTAATTTTATTTTGCCCAATTGACATTTTTACTTTTTTTACTGTGATTCTTAATTTGGACTTAACGCTGGACAAATTATTTCGAATATTTGACCAGTCATTGATTTAGATTGCCATGAACAATCTTTATTGAGACAGATTCACAAGTCATGACGGCATAATTCAGACACATTTATTTCAAGAAAAAGGCATAAATAGAATAAAAGTTTAAATTACAGAATACGCAATGAAACAAATAAATTCTTATTTTGTATGGACAAATTTTATTGTGTCTACGACTGGGTCCGGCGGTCAGATATCCCAAATTTACATATACCAGACGGGTCCCTGGACGGCCAAAGCGGATTAATGGATTATCAGAGGCTTTTTCGCACGTCTTATTTATTACTTAATATATCTATATTAATTATGAAATGAAGACAAATATATTTACTATAAACTTAACAAAAATAAAATAGAATATGTACGCAAAAATTATCTGTTGCATGAAGTGTGCCCAGTGATGATTCTGCTAAACTCTTGGGATTTGTTTGTACAAAAATATCTACGTCGAATGAAATGCATAGACGCATATTTTTATTGTTATACTATACAACTCACATGATATATACAAATATTAATATCATTTGATTGGTTTATAATTAAGTCCAATTGATTTCACGAATTCAAAATTATATTGTAATTATTATATTTTGCTTAAACAACAAGTATTCGTTGTTCGTTGAAGGGACGAACTATTTTCAGCCCACATTACAGGAGGGAATTAAGCGTCTTCCGAAATGTAGGTATCTACCAAATAATCGGCTAATTTCTGCACCATCCAGTTTGATGGTAAAATCTCTGCAAAATCAATTGCAAAGCAGTCGCCAACTACTGCGGGATTTAGGAATGGAAGCCCAAAAATAAATATAAGATACATTCCTTTGAATACTCTTCAGCCAATTCCAGCTTCTGAATTTTTCGCCACCTATAAATAAATATGAAAAATATATTAACGCTATAATAACAGTTGCTAAACATTACTAGAACAAAAGTTATCTTATTCTTTGCCTCTACTAATTTTAATATTGTTTACTCTTGTCAACAATTTTTAAAAGCTATTATTTGATACTCACCATGATTGTCCAAGATGAAACCGACAGCCTTTTATTTCTGCATTTGGGAAAATCGTTTGAGCCGCTCTTTTCAAAATCTTAACATTCTTCTTTTATGTAACTGAACACCATTGCATATGTTTCGGTAGAACAACATACGCAAGTGGACATTTATAATTCCGTGGACGGTAAAAATAATGGAATAATAGAATTTAGTACACGTCCGCTCAATATCTAAAATACAAAATTCACTCAAAAATAACAAATTTTTTTGGTGGAAAAAACAACAAAATTTTTATATTTTGCATTAGGTACATTCTTTCTGCTGTAGTACCTAAACGTAGTACCTAAATGTTTTCTACTTTTGCTTACATCATCTATCGACAAAATTTCATTCTCCTCCTTCTGAAATTCATGATGCAACAGTTTTATCGGTTTTTCGCAAATATCTTACAGCACCTCCAGCGTTTAATATTCCCCGAAAGCATTTTATGAAAATCGTGCTTGACTTAGATCAAAAACATCTTCCGAATTCGTTATAATTTAGCACAAATACACAATTATATTATATAATTAATATAATTTACTACCAAAAATTTGCAATGTCGATTCACTGATTTGCAATATTAGAGGGGGTTAATATAATAGGGTACAAGCATAAATTTTGCTATTGGTGGGAATTGACGCTTCATCAAGTCTCCTAACACCTTGCATGCCTATTTTTTCAAAAAAATATAAACTTTACTTTTAAAACGACTTTAAAAATCATGAAATTTGAAAGACCGCCAAAACGCGCTTTACGTCATAAAGATGGGTTCCCCATGGTGTTTACGTTCTTAATCGTGTATCACGCTCTGAGTTCTTGTGACCTAATTTGTTTGTGAAAGCTTTAAAATGGATAAAGCCGGAAAAAAAACTTTGTATTCCAAGTATTGCATTGTTCCAGTGTGTAAATCAACGTCTATTAAAACTCCATACAAAATATTTGTTACTTTACCTGGTGGCGCAAGCAAAAATACACTTAAGAGAAGGGCATTACTTTTGTTTGTGAAGACCATTTTAAGGTATGTACCTACTTCATGCTGGTAATTTTTTATTCTTAAATAGTTTGAGGTTATGTACCTATATGTCTAGGAATCAACCATAAAAACATCATTTTCTTACGACCACACATCGAAATATGGTTGGTATATATTATATAAATAAAACATAGTTTAAATCGTACTTACGATAATGCTTCAACTCCTCTTATTTCCTCTGCATTGATGCAGCTGTTTGACTTCATAAATTAAATTAGCATAAATGAGTCTACTTTGGGCAAGTTATCAGTTTGTGCTTTTACAAAACCTTCGCTAGCCATATCTTTACTCACAAAATATGAAAGAATCGTCACTGAACACTGAACTAGTAAATAAAACATATTCTTCCAAAAGTTTTAAAATATCCTCGGAAATATCGAATATTTATGTCCACTTTACGTTGACTTTTAGAAATAAAAAAAAGCACACACAAACACGTAATGGTCTCAAACAAACATATAAATGATATTTTTACGTCGATGAAGCAATTAAAAGTTGATTAAAATACAATATAAACACATAACCTAATGCAATACCGACCATATTGACATAAGTAAACACAAGAGATATGACATCACACGTATCATCGGTAGCGTTCGGAAATCCTCGGGTTGTGGTCGGAAAGTGCATTGAAATTTGAATCTTATTTTAAAATTTGGGAGTAATTTCCAATGGAAACTGGTTTATTTCCTATTATTAGTAATTTTTGATATCATATTTACTATTGTAAATTAATATCCAAGCAAAATATGAAATATGCGTGTACTCTATTGTGCAATCTAATCGATTACTTAGACAAGATGATCAGTTCTAATTCTAACCCTGTTTTTTGGAAACTTAACCGGAACCCAGTTGGTATAATATCTTTTTTTGCAAGAGATTATAACCCAACACCCAACCGCCGGACCAAGCTGGTGTGCTCCGACAAAATCAAAGAATACTAATGATAATTAACGAAAAATGCATATTTACATATTTATTCAAATCCCACCGTCTTTGGTTGCTTACAAAACCAATTTCCATTTCCGATGATATGAAGAAACATTTAATCTGTACTCATACAGATTTAAAAAAGTTATAAATGAGATACAGTTACAACAAAATCCTCTGACTGCGAACTTACACTTATAATACCGATTTTTTACGTAATTGGATCCGGAATTCACCAATGATAAAAAATAACAACAGGAAAATATAAATTTTAACTCAACATCTTCAACGGTAATAATGAGTTTCCTCAAAATTATTATCTTGATATACAATTTAATTTTGAAACGGAACCAACTATAATTGAAGCGTTTTTAAATGTTAATTTCTGGTTATTATTAAAATTAATTGGGAGCTTGTTTGCTAGCATTTTCATCGTTCTTAAATTCAACGGTTTAGTTGCATAAATTTTTCTTTATTATTCAGTTATTCAAAAAATTAGTTTTAGTTCACTACTGATAACTGTATATTATTATACAAATTGTTTATCAAATAAATAAGTAAGATTTGCTTATGAAACAGTAAAATTCGTACATTGTATTACAGATTTGGAATAAGAAGGAAGGTCCGATCAAGTACCAACAGTCTCCTGGAAGATAGATAAACAAGTGATAATCATAAGGAGTAACAAAAATTGTGGCTATCCAACAAGATACTAATCCTTCGCCTAATACTTATACATATTTTATCAATATTAAACTGTTATCTCCCACCATTCCCCACACTATAATTAAAAAAGCTCTAAAAGATATTGTACATCAGTTAGCCTCCCCTGTATCTTTTGTAAAATGTGGCGCACTATAGTCTGTACAGAAAGTACGAGGAGTAATAAATCATTCATTTAAGTAGATTTCATAGACGTACCAAAATATATTTCAAGAGGGTATACCGTAAGGTACATTTTGTATTGAACGAATGAGTTGCAGCTATGCTAAAGAATATACGATTTAGGTCAGAGGTAACGGGATGTACTAATTTTTATAAAAAAAAGTGATAGAGGTACATAAATTTTAGTAAGTTTGATAAAGAAAGGCAACACAGTTTATTCATAATAGAAAACAAACCAATCTGTAAAAATAATTATTTTATATATTTTTGTATATATGTGTGTATAAATGCTGGATATACAGAATAAATACAAAACCTACATTGTAGAAGAAATGGCTTCTCGTGGTATATCAGTTCTTCGACTTCCCCCTTATCATTGTGAACTTAATCCCATAGAATTAATATGGGCTCAGGTAAAGGGGGAAGTTGGAAAAAAATACTACTTTTAAAATAAACGATGTTGTGAAATTGTTTGAGAGTGCTGTAAGTCATGTTAGTAAGGAAAATTGGACAAACTGTATCGAGCATGTTATCAAAGTAGAGGCAAATATGTTGAAAATTGACAATATTTGTGATGATTATATCGACCCTATTATTATTAATGTCAACAACGATTCTTCCTCTTCCGAGTCGGATATATAATAAAATGTAAGTAATAAATGTATTCCAATAATTATTTCTTTTCATTATTTATTATATTATAATTTAAAACGTATTTTTTTCCCAAAATACACACCACTGCATTGCGTTATTGCTTATCTGCTAATCCTTTAACAATGAAGAAACCCTAAATTTTGCTACAACTGAAACAAATACGGGGTCGATCTACCTGGTTTTTAGATTTACGGAAGAAATGTAATTTAAAGTGAGAGATTTATCAAAAATTTCATGGTGCTCCCTGTAAAGGTTTTGCATACTTAATTAGGGTTTATTACTCCTCGTACTTTCTGTACAGACTTATAGGTGATGAATACATAATGAGTTTACATAGAGTTTCTTACGTTATCCCTTACAATGAAAACTTCTTCTTACAAACATTTCTCTTAATTACTCATGATAATATAGAATATAGAATATAGAATATTTGTATTATATGATAAGCTAGATATCACACATCCCAACCAGCAATAATTCAAATGCTTCCTCCTTCATATAGGAACTAAACCTAATACCTCCACTAAACATCTACAGAAAAAATCCAAAACTATAATCTCTGATCCACATAAATTAAAACCCAGTATTCAAAATGCAAATCACGCCACTTACGAAAAAAAACCATCAGACCTCACTCTTACAGAAATCCAGTTAACAGCTTTCTTCGAAAACAAATATGGAAATATAGACCCTCTCAAGAAAGCTCTAATTTCCACCTCAAACACAGCCTGAAATCATATGCCTTCATGAATCCAACTTCAAAATATCCAAGCTCCCCAATTTAAAAAACTTTATCCGCACCGACTGTAATTGTGCCAGTGGGGAACATCAATCTTCATTTCAAGCGAATTCTTTTCTTCTGACCTCCCACTCACAACAGATCTTGAAGCTATTGCCATAACCACTTGGTGCACTAATCACCTCACTATTTGCAGCATATATATTCCACCTAACCACAAAACTATTAAACCTTATCTACCAACTTACCACACCATATATTCTAGTAGGTGATTTCAATGCCCACAACATTATGTGGGGATCCAATTATACCTTTGGTAAAGATAAAACTACTAATTAATTGCACAGGTTTCTGTCTATTGAATACAGGCTTATCGACCCTCTCGTTCTCCGACAATATGGACAATAATATGTCGTTAATCACAAGCGCCTTACTTTCAACTGCCAATACGCACATTGGCAAAAATGTAATTTCACACTAAAGAAAAACAGCTCCCTGGTGGAATCCCTCATGCCAAATTGTGAACAAGCGTTGGCACTTGAAAATTACCGAATAAACAAGAGCCAACAAAAACTTTTAAAACTGAAAAAAGCCAGAGTCAAGACTTCATTTCCTTCTATTCCAGAATTTCCTGGAATCCCGGGTAAGGTAACTATCAATATTCACTTAGTTCAAGAGCTGTTGTTCTTCATGACACTCGTCCAGTGGCGGATTAACATAAGAGCTGGACGAGGCTTAAACCCCGGGCCCTGCGAAGCTTCGGGGGCCCCGTGATATAGAAAAAATGTTATGGTGAAGAGAAACTAGAGAAAAAATCAAGAACTTTGTTCCACTATTGTTAATAAAGCTCGTTTATAAAGTTTTTGTATTACTTTTTCTTATTTGAGGTTCTTCTCCGCCCTTAAGTGGACCCCCACTCGATTTAGTCCCGGGTCCCGCAGGAGTTGAATCCGCCACTGCACTCGTCAATCGCTTTCTGATTCAGGAGGTGATATTTCTCAAACAATAAAATTTGCAGACAGAAATTGTTCCGGAACTGTTTAATAAAAACGCTACCTCATAGTGAATACTTATACGCTTTAAGGAGAATGACGATTTACAATTAAGATATTTTTTATAATAATACACGAAATGCAATTACTTTATTCTGATGTCTTGGTATGAATTGCATAAAATTAAGCTTTCTTTATATAGAAACAGAAAGGGCTTATAATTTTTTAACGAGTTTGACTTCAAGATGGGGTCGACTAAAAATACCACAACATCTCTCTAATTTAAAAATAATACGATGGTAAATCATTAATTATTGTATGATGAAGAGGATATCTGGTTTGTGTTGATCACTCGGTACTTTCAACTTTCAATAGCCGTCGGTTCGATACCATCCATTGCGAATTTAAAGTAATTAAATTTAAAACATTAATTATCTGGAAGTAATTGGCTCTTTTCTGCTCTAGTAAGCCCCTCCATCTTTAGTGTTATTAACGTATCCTTTCATCTACCTGTCATTAAAAAATATGTGAGAAAATTATTTTGTACTGACAAAACACTAAAAAGTGTACGGACTTTATTTCGCGACCGATACGAGATTCGATCTCTGTTCTGCTTTAGTCTGCATATACTTCCTTTTAAATTCATTGTCTGTAATTGTCTGCTCCCTGATTTATTATGTACAGGTCATCATTATATTGTTTCGTCCTCTTCATGATCCATTTTCACCTAAATTCCTATGCAGTATATTCTTAGAGATTTTCGTAGTACAACACGTCCATTAAAATTGTATTGGCAACAATTCTTTCTTTTCTGCCTATAGGTACAGATCAGAATAAAAAGTCGGTAAGATCGACGAACACGTGTTTCAGCTTTTGGAATTGATTAAGGATCAACTTTACCACAAAAAACAGACAAAAGATACTTAAAACTATGGTCCGTCCAGTTTGATTGATTAATTGGTTCGGCACCATAAGTCAGAGGCTTAGAGTCCTCGTCACCTCAGCCTTTAGGCTTTTTGGTGCTCTTGGTTGTGCCGCTTATGTAAAGAGATCAGGTTCAACAGTCTATTCACTAGGCCCTTCTTGGAGAAATCCTCCCTTGGATGCTATAGTCTTAGGAGTCTATATCTACAATGACATAATGCTTCACAATCGAAGATAATATGAGAGGCTGTTTTCCCAGCACACCCTCATTTATTCGTTATCAAATTTATTCCATTTGGCTGTTTCACACTGTATGCTGGTTGTATACGTCTGTGATTCTGGAATGACAATGGGTGTTGGTTCCTTCATGCCAGTTCCCATTGCTTTCCAGTCTTTATGCAGTCATTCTCGCTTCTGCCTTAACATGCAGAACAAGATGCGAGAAATTAAAAATGGCTTTCATTGCCGCAGTCAATCTGCTTCTTATAGCACCCGTTATTTACAGACAGGCAAGCCTCTGCAGCTTTGATAGTTCCCATTCGCCTTCATCTGATCTGTTTTGGCTACCAACAGTCTCACCACAGTTGTGTACAGCCAGTGTTCCATGTGTTTCCTGTCGCCCTTTCGACATTAATTTGGTCCATTTTCTCTTTATTGGTTTTGTCATGAAGGTGTGAGTTCCAGGTTAGTTTGGCATCCAGAGTTATACCCAGATGCTTAACCTCATGGCATAGACACAACTGCGCGTTGAAGATGCTTGGCTGTTTTAGTTTCTTAAGCTTCCTTTTTCTAGTGGGGGAATGAGCGCATCTTTTGCAGGTTTCAATATTAGGCATTCCATCCTACACCATATCTCCATCGTTTCCAAAGCATGTTGCATCAGCTCCGATTTAACATTAGGGTAATTTCCCAGTACAAGTATTGTCAGATCATTTGCCTTCCTGTTCAATTCCTCCAAGAGATCATTTATGACTCCTCCGTGTGGGTATCCCTTCATTATCGATACCTCCATGAAATCTCCAAATAAGGTTGTTGCTGCTGTTGTGTTGAAGAGCATGGTTTTCATCCACCGACATGTGGTGTCGTCTGCTCCACACCTTGCAACATCAGCTATCATGGTGTGGTCAACGCTCCTTCTATATCCAGAAATGTACCTATTTCTTGATTTTCTTGTGCAGCCTCAATTTTTTAACAGAATTTTATTTTTATTTACTTGATCCCAAGACAAACTGTATATGTAATGTGGAAATTTGTTGTTGCTTTTACTGGTAACTCCTAAATGCTTCGAATATAATTGATTTCGGATTTCGTGAAAGGCTTCTTGCGAATATTATTTCAGGCGCAGCTTGGTGTAAAAAGTAAAAAGTACATTTTGCATTTATATTGAAATGTGGGAGTAATACTTAAGGAAGTTAATAAATAAGGTTGTTATGTGATGATCAACTTTCATTTCTATAATATTGTTTAAAATACTTTAATCCGATTTGTTCCAGTGTAAAACTAGAGAGTTTCTTCTTTATACTACATTATACGTTTTATAGACGATTACATGCTCTTTCACGAAGAAAATATTATTTACGTCTTTAATGGATAACTTTTTATAAAATATATACATTAAGTAAAAAATGAGTCATAATAATAAATATAGGGACATCTCAAATTGTTTACCTCAAATCTTGTCATTCGGAATATGTATGTATGTTTTTTGTGTATTTTAGACCTAGAAGATCTATTGTGCCCCTTACTTCTACTTAGTTTCTGAGGAAAGTCTCCTTTAGTCCTATTTCCCGGAGGAATTTCAGAATATCTGCAGGATAGGATTCTGAATTGCTGTGCAATTCGAAAGTATGTGGGTGAAGGTTTCTTCTTCCACCATTTTGAGCCTTTTCTGGTGCCCATACAGGCGACAATGTCCCGTTAGGATTCCTGTTAAAAATCTTTACGCAGGTTGTAGTCGCCCAGAAGATTCTTTGATTGTCTAAGCCCTACTAGATCTTTCCAATATTACATTGGAGCTGATTCCGCAAAAGGGTTCAGGCCCCAAAAGGATATTTCATTCCCCCTCTTTCCTAGTTCATCTGCTATTTCATTTCCTTCTATTCCAGTGTGTCCTGGAATCCACAGTAAGGTGGCTATATAGTTAATTGATTTTGCCTAGGCATTCCCACATCATTTCGGAACTGATTACACGAGAGCTTAGTGCTTTAATGGCCGCTTGACTATCCGACATCATGATAATCCTTTACCTTCTGTATCCTTTATCAATATTGAACTGGGCGCACTTCCAGGCGTGAATTTCCGCTTGAAAGATACTTGGGGTTCTTCCCAAGCTTTCAAAGATGATTAGATAATTCTCTTAAATTAAATCCAACTGGAAATAAAACTATATTTGTGGATGCAGAAGCTGTTTTGGATTAAATAAGATAACATCGACTAAATAGTACTGGGAAGTACACTAATTGTGAATTTCCCCGAACATTAAAATTTGTTATGACTTTATTTATCGCTCTTTTTGCCAAATTCTGTTGTTGTCACCCTTAGGGTATTCCAAGTTTATTACAAATATAAAAATCAAAAATACTCTAGCTTCAAATTCATTTCAAGCAAACATAATAATTATAGCACATCCTTCGATGAACTTGTTCACGATTGTTATTTATCGCTTGATAAATCACAAAAAATATTTTCTTAGAAAGGGAAACTGAATCTGATTTAATTTTAAGCTATTAATTAAATGTTACAATCAATACGATTCCATTCAACTCGGCTATTGTTATGCTATCGAAAATTTCTTATGAACACAAAAGATTTATTATCTTTGCATCCACATTTTACATTCAATCACCTACCGTGTATAATCGGTTTTTATGATATAATTAGGGATATCAAACATTTCGAAACACCATTTACTATAAGCTATCCTAAGGCAAACTATTAACAAGTTCTACGACCTTTTTTGCTATTATTCACGTAAAATTGGTTTCCCAAAAATCAATAGAAGCCTAACTTTTGCTAGTAAATTTCTGTCGCAAAGAAACAAAACAATTGGGTAATAAGCTGGCAGTATTTTAAAATGTGTAGGTCTATCAATGCAAAATTTCAGACCTTTTAACTGATGAGCCAAGTTCATTTCTTTCGTATACTATCTATATAGAGAAGAAATGAAAAACTGAGGAATCAAGGAGCCAATAATATAATTTATATGGACGAAACGTAGTACTATATTAAAACTAAAAATAGGTACGTATATGACAAGATACTAACATAGAAAATTTACAACAGGCTTTTGTGAATGGATTTACCACGGTGTTAAAAACACCAAGC
>CAJUYH010002700.1:0-21228 GCA_910591685.1 Galerucella tenella
AAAGAAGAGAAACGTCTTGTCAGTATAAAAGTAAATTTACGACTGCATAAAATATATCTCTGTCATGCATGATCTATGATGGAACCATGTGTATAAGAGAGTAGGTACGTTTGTTATCATATAAAATATACGTGAAATTGACACAATTTGAATATTCAACTTATACAATTATTTTCATGTTACTACATCAACAATATTGTATGTGGTGAATAGAAAATTACAAGATCGCAATCCATTTTTATCGCAGAATAATAAATAATTATTGGGAGAAATTGAAATATTGAAATTGTTGAAAATCAAAATTTTTTTATGCAACACTATCAAATTAAATAATTTCTATATTTAATTTAAATATTTCACTTCCGCTTTTACTAGAAGCAGCTGTGGTTATGCAACAGCAACAGCTTTATGAGATATTTTAACTTTGATGTATTTGCTATTCAGTTAAGATAAATATCATAAAAATCATTCATAAATATTTACTTTACTTTATCGTCATTGAAAAAACAACTTATTTGCCAAAATTCTATAATATCTTATCATTATTTCCTACTCCTTATTCGAAGAGTACACATTGTGAATCTCTATCAATAACAAAATTAAAGACAAAGTAGCTGCCAACTTGAAAAAAATAATCCGACATAGATCGCAATTATCTCCAAAAGCAACAAACTTGAAGTAGCGCCAATTTAAAATGAAGGTTGATAGTGCACAGTATAATTTAATATATTTTTACAATGGCCAGCGAACTACTGTCGTTAAACGTGGTCCTGCTGCGTCCATATATAATAAATAAATACACATACATATGTGAGGAAATGAAGGTTTAAAGTATACTGAAATTATGCTCGTATGTAAACCACACCCCAGTCATCGTAAAATTTCGTGCACATCGGTTAACATGATTGTCAGTCAAAATGAACGACGATCTTTATTGTAATCCCCACATACATGTATAAACCACCTTTACGACACATGAATGCGAAAATAAAATGAGAAATGTCTCGCACATACATCCAATACTTCGTAAAGTAAAAAACAAATAAAAAAAATATAATATCGCATTTTTGTGAATATTTATACGCTTAAAAATAATTCCGCAGTGTTTCTTATCAGGATTTTACAATAATTTACATCTTTCAACAATGCAAATGTAACCAGCGGACGCTTTGCCATTACATCAATATATTATTGATACACAATCATCGAAACAATAAAAAATAAAAAAATAAAAATAAAATAAAAATACTGCTATAAAAATAATGAAAAAAAAAAGAAAAAAAAAAATTCTAACCAACTGACCCACATACTGCAAAATAAATATATTGCATTGGCTGTTAAAGAACGGTAGTTGATAACACTGATCGCATATAATATTACACACAAAGAGAGAGTACATAATATATACACCAACACAAATACATACACACACGAGTGGCCTATTAGACTCATGCATATTAAAGAGTATCAGGAGCGAACGGCTACGCATTTTTTTCTACACACATCATCCCCACACACAAACACATACATTGGAATACGTCCGATACGATGCGATATCTAAATGCTGCCATTACCAGTGTTATCATGATCACGTAAATTTACATACAAACATCAGCCCAGTCACACCTTTGAATCCAATATCAATCCCACTATTTTTTTATAATATAATAGAATCCAACATCATCAACATCATGTACTACAAATATATATATATATATATATCTATAGAAGGTGGCTGAAAAGTCTTGCACCAAGGAATTATGTTTGAAACGGATAATTTACTATCTGCAATAGATAATTGAAACGGATGACATTTACTCTAAAATATAGAAAAATAAAGTCACATTTATCTTTTTAAAATTTTGATAAATTTCCCTTTCTTTATCCATTTCAAAGATAATCCCTTGGTGCGGGACTTTTTAGCCATCCTGTATATATACATATAGAACAAAGGAAACTATGTAAATTGTAAATATTATTGTTTTTTGTTGTTGTGTTTTCTACAATGGCAATGAAAGCAAGAGAGAGAGAGAAAAATACTGTAGACACATTAGGTGGACTGTATACCTGCAAACATATCCGTTGCGCATACCTCCACGCTATATCGTCCCACAATTGTATGCAAAACTGTGCTATTTCTAACTGACCATTTTATTTACCACTATCTACATACCGGTATAGATATATATATATATATATTGTGGAATTCCAAATAGCCTTCCGGTTTTTCCCAACTATCCCTGACCGTCGCAGCGCATCCGTGAGTTGAAACAATAAAAGAAAACAACATCAACATGCCAATAATCAAATTCTTTTTTTTTTTTTTTTTCCTTTTATCCCATTTTTGAATGGATCTATAGAGCCACAAGCAAATGAGTAGAGATAATCGATAGTGAATTAAATATCTCCCATTGAAATATATTTTCGTAAATGTGTTGAACACGTGTATATTATGAATATTCAAATCATCTTTGGTCTTTTATATTGACGATTTATATGGCGCTATATATATAGGTACAATGGGTAACACTTGCTCCATATGAAAGCGCCCGGCGAAAGTTTTGCCGAGTCAATGGCCTGATATGTGTGTGTGTGTGTGTGTCTTGTGTGCGAGATCGTCAACACCGCGCCGCTTTGTGCCGCGTTTTTTCCGTCGCACATTTTGCCAACAGTCTTTTCAACCAACCAATATTTTTTTTTTTTTTTTTTTTCTCCACTTTTTTGATATTGTGCCACTGATTAGCAGTCAACACTGTATCATTTATACACAAAATTCTATTGTCTTTTGCAATTATAATAATTAATCTAATAATATAAGCTCAAATTTTTAATGGAAATTCGATATTAACTTGTGTTTATTTGCAATTTGAAATTATTGTTTTGATGATAGAGGACTAATTTTAATATGAAGAATTATATGAGAATGTGTGAGTTAAAGTACACTACACAGCCCATGGTGTATGATCTAAATTAATTTTCACTCAAGTGTATGCCACAGTATACATTTAATATTGGGATATATATGCGCAGACAATTAGGTATGCGGTTGTACAGGTCCCACCGGGAATTTATCCAACCCGTGTGACAAAAATCCTAATGATAATTTCCTGTCAGGTGCGCGCATAATTCACCCGAGCAACGACAAAAATAATAAAGAACAGATAATCAACAACTGAATATAGGTATAAGACAACCATTAACATGTGTTGATACTTTCCTGTCAGGTGTGCCGTTGCATTTCCCCAACTTATATCGTCTTTTCCGTACAAAACAAAATAAAATTCATTTAAAACATCATCAATTTAATATTTAATTTGTATACACAATACTTATATTAAACATCAATATCCATTAATATTATTGTGTATTGCTGCAGCATAATATGAATTTATTTTTTAAAATGATTCAATATTATTATTGCGTATTGTAAAAATGCCTCAAGTTTTTCATATATTATGTAAATAAATTAAATATATATAATTTTATTTATTGAAAATGTATATAATTTTCGTTTATAACGAGTGTCTTTTTGTGCCTGCGCAATAATTCAATTGTGTTTGGTTTTATTTTTTTATTCTTTCTGTTTTTTTTTTTTTTTTTTTTTTTCGGTTTTCTTTCTATTTCTCTATTATCCATTAAACTACAACACGCAATTACCGCCAATACTGTTTTTATGTATATACCCAATGCAATATCTTTGTCCCACGATTTATATGACTCAAAACAATTTCCTCGCCCGCAAATGATAAAATGTATACGAGTAAGGATATTAGATATAAAGAATGGCATTCCAGTGGCATTTCCCATGTCACACCATATATAAACAGCATTTTCTGTCGTCTCACGACACTTTCACAGTGCGAAGCAACTCAAAGTTACATATATCATATACATACGTCTATATATATAATACCACGATATCGTCCACCACTTTCTTATTCTATTAAAAGTCCAAAAAATTTCCGAATCGTTTTCCGATATTATTTACATTATTATTGTATATATATATATATATATATTGATGTTTTTAAAATCGAAATTTGCATTGTGTATTTTACTTTGACAATCCATCAGAAACACATAGACAATGATGTGCTCTATAGACAATAAAAACGTGTAAAAAGTGATAGGTGAATAGAAGTGTTGAAACAAAAAATGTAAAAATATCAAAACAATTTTATGTTTACATCACTCAAAAAAATTTACACACTTACATATATATATATATATATGTAAAACGTTATAGATAACAATATTCTTTCGGCATAGTGGAAATAAACGTGGAATAAATAATCATGTCACGTGAATACAATATTATGTGCAATTGTCAGCGAGCAATGTACACGAAGGCGAAAGTGTCTTGCACACACACACACAAATATTGGAATTTATTTCGAAATTTTTTCAAAAATATCATGGGAATGATGGTGTAAAAAAAGACAAATTATTGGCAAAGTATGAAATAACGTATATAGGAAGATTATAACTATTTATAATAGTGAATTGACAAGAGCCCCTGGTACATTTGTATATTTTCCAGTGTGAAAAAAAAAAAAATAAAAGCCATAAATGTTATGAAAAATGTGAATAATTTACGATGGCCTAAGGTATAAGAAGACAGGGCTTGGATACTATGACCTTGTATGCATGGTGTAGTCAAGTTATGCTCTATACCGACAAAGATATACTTTATACACCATGCACACATGAAACTGTGCAATCAAATGGTCTAATGGACCGGTTTTCATTGGAAAATAATAATGAAAAAAAAAAAAAAAACATAACAAAACAAAAAGCAAAAAGAAAAATTGAAAATGAAATAAATAATGAAAAAATACGATACAAAAATGTTCCTGTTCCATGAATATAGCGAGAGTATTAATTACACTGATTCTACTCTCGTTGCTATTTATAAAATTTTTATACTTATCAACAAATGTCGCGTGTCAATGATAAATTATATTGCTAACAATCAAACATACCTCAATTAAATACAATTATTTTATGTCTTCAATGTGAAAATAATATTGTTCAACACTTATGTTATTATCTTTCATGAAACTAATAATTTAATATTGAATTTTACGTCGAGTTTTCTTTACATCAATATAAAATGATGAGTGTGAAAGATGGAACGGAGCGTGTTATTCCAATATACTGTATATAACGATACGAAGTAAAGACGACGAGAACCAACGTACGCGGCGTTCGTTTACGAACTGATGTATACCGTTGAGTACACGGTGACTGATTCTCAACAACTCGACAGTGAAAAATAAAAGAGGTGCTTGCATGCATAACGGCGGTGGTAGTTATTGCCCCGCGATAAACAAAGACACATGTAAAGATTTAACGAAGAAGAATAAAACAATCATAAATCTATACACAATATTTATTAAATGGAAATATATTTGAAGCGCGTTAAATAAAAAATTGGCTTTGACACTATTTTTTCAATCGAATAAATATAAGAATAATAAAATATATTTATTTAATATTTTTAACCACAAATTATAATAAAAGAGGATGACGTTTTATTTATCATTAAAAGGAAGAAATTTCATGCGATAATAATTTAATTTTTTTTGTCGACAGACCAAAAACTTTCTACCATTAGATATAACCCAACTGTCAATTAATCATTAATACTGTATTGTATATCAATGTATTGTGTTAAATAAGGAAAATATCAAGTGTCAAGCAGATAATTAATTAATGACGTACGCAGTATAATCTATCAGATAATAAAAAAAATAAAAAATGACATTACACTTACGTACAACGATAAATGTAAAATATTTCGTGTTTATATAACAATATGTTTTGTCTCGACGACAATACAATACGACACCAATAATAATGCAGAAATAAAAAAAAAAATAATGCAATAATGTTTGGTATAATCGGCAATTTAATAAGGATATATGTATTGAGAGAGTTATACTTATTGCGGTGTCTGGTGAAATATCAATTGGCAATACTATATCGTTTTGCGAGCTTCAGCAATTCGTATGACTCTTTGTAAAATATTTCATCACCGTTTCAACAATACATTTGCACAGTTATTTCACATGAAAACAGTGAATTTTCACGAATTCTTCTCGATTCATGAAATATACAATATATTTATTATATTCACATTTTCTTTTATAAAATCACTGTGATTCCAATGCAAAATGTATGTATATAAAATTTACTTTATACATTTGTTCACCGAAACGTTAAATTATTTTGCAAATAATAATATTACCAACCGTTACACCATATACAGTTGCACCGGAAAATAAGAAAAAAAAAAAAAAATAGTCGTTTCTCACACAGATAAAAATAGTTGAGACTTTTTCAAAGTGAATACCTTTTGAAATAACCGAGAACTATTAGCAATTGAATTTTATATGAATATATAAAAATGAAATGAATTACACGGATGGAATGAGTGAGCACAAATGTGAACGATTGAAAATTAAATAAATATTTGATATATTAAAATAAATATTAATTAATATCAAAGTGAAAAGCGGTCTCGTTAGTCATGATAATACATTAGATTGAATTTATGTCTGTAGAGCAATTAACAGTCGATGTCATTTCCGTGCCACAATACATATGTATATATATACATATATATATACATAAATATGTACATAGTCAAGGGAGAAAATGTATTGAATAACGCGCGTGTTGAAAACCTGTCTATCTGAGTGTACAGCCAATCACTCGCCATATTGATCAGTCGTATTAAATCTCGTCCTCAATCTCAACTTTATTATCTTAGCCAGTACACTCGCTTATCTATAATACGATTCAACTATCCATACGCTTCTCTCACATCTCTCATGTATACATAAATATATACATCTATATATATATATATATATATATATATATATATATATATCTCAACCTCGCGCCCATCAAATCAATTCCTGAAGAAAAAGCACAACACTATCGTATATTCAATTCACGCCAAAGTTTATTATTGATACTGAGAATATATAACGGTCGAACGGTACTGTGAATTTTATTGGATTTGACAGCCGATAATATTGTGTGCACGATATGTATACGAATATCAACTTGATTGCTTTAACGCGTATATATATATAGAGATCAATGACTCTTTCGTTAACATTATATATATATATATATATATATATATCACTTATAATTAATATTGGCGATTAAAAAATATCATAATGGAATAAAGAATGATATGTGTCTGTCTATAGAGAATTTTTGAATTATGAGTCACTGCAATAGAGTTACTTGACGAGACGGAAATCGAATTATATAGAAATATATACATAGGTATATGTATATTGGCATGGGTAATTTACTATTGTGTGTGTGTGTGTGTGTTTGTACCAGCCTACGCGTTAATTAAACTGCTCGTGTATGATGGGACAGTGATGCAAATTGAATTTTTACCAGCTAATGTTGGTTGCACGTTTGTCTGCTGCATAAGGCTGAATATGGAATTAACATTTTTGTCAATCATTTTGTTGATGTTTTATGCACTTATATATATATATATATATATATAATAAAATGCAAATATTTTTACGTCGCAATTGATATTGCTGTGAATGAACTTGGGATATTGTATTGCGAAGTAATGAATAAAAATCAATAGAATTATTTTTATTATTTCATTCTCTCTGTTATGGAAAAAAAAAAAAAGATTGCAATTATATGATCATTGGCTGAGTATGTTGCAATCTTCTATTCTTATTTTCAATACTTATTTGTAATAATTGTATGTTCATGTATATTATTCCAGTATATATCACATATTGATCGCACACACGGTCACACACACATACATACACACACACGTTTTTCATCAATTCAATATTCGCATTTACGTTGCGTGACGAAACTCAGAGATGACGACCATTAAATATATATTGCTTTATTATACATACATATGTGTATATTTTTGCAGTATACCGAAGATAACGACGCGTTTTAACTATCAATAATGCATACTCGATGCTGTTGTTATTAATGTTTTGCAATTATAAAAAAAAAAATGAAATTATCAGCAATTTTCATGTGTAAAACTCGCTATGTACAATTTAAAAACTAAAATTACTACAATGTATGAACAATCATAATTGATTATCGCATGATTAAACAGCTATTCAATAGCATTGTTGGCATAATTATTCCTCATACACATTTGCCCATCTTTGTATATATATATATATATATATATATATATAAATTTTTTTTTCTATTTTTTATTTTTTTCTCCATAATCGTGCCTATTCGCATGCTATTTTGTTAACAACGCTGGAAGGCCGGTGAGTTTTTCACAGAGTTGCAGGACACTCAATATTTAATCGCAAAAGTAATTGGTCTGTTTACTTATGAAATCGAATGAACAAAAAATAACTGAGAATAAAAAAATAAAAAAAACAAATGAGAAGTAGAAGAAAAAAAAAACCAATGTACATGACCTTGCAATATATTCTCGCTTATTATTTGCTAATTATAGGAAATCATTGGATGTTTGGAATTTGTATTATCGTTCAATAAAGAAGTGTCTTGAATATATATTTATATATATATATTCAAGGTGTAGGTTTATCTTATTAATTTCACCTGAATGACAAAAGAGTTATTTACATAAAGTCAAGAATAAATATTGAGTGTACTGCGCCATTAGTAGATATATTGAAAGTGTCATTTAGACCTTCGTTGAGGAATACTGTAACATTCACAATACACTGTTTTTCGGTGAACGTGTGACATTGAGAAGGTAGTGATAATAATAAATTTATAACACTCAACGTTCAAGGATTATGGTTGTTTGCTACTGTATTGTCAAATAAAACGATTAATTAATTTGTTTTTTTTATTTTTTTTTTCGTTTTTTTAACGTCACAGTAATGGTTGAAGTTTATGAATGATTAAAAATAAATTCGTGTACTATGGCAATATCTCATTCTTTATGTCGAGTATTTATATGTATACATGTGTTTTTATTTATCTGACACGTACTAACACACATACACATATATCGTGCGGTCACTGTTGCTATTATCGAGGCGCCGTTTGCTCAGGCAGATTAGATGTCAAGTCCATGATTACCGCCGCAGTGTATTATATTTCATTCGTCATATTATACATCTTCCAAGTGTACATTATTCATCATATATAAGACATCGAGATATTACACATTATAAGTTTGCATTAGTGACAAGTAACGTTATGTCTTGAACGATGATTTTGACATTTTAATGTTTTTTTATTTAAAATATATACATATATTATTTTTTTTTCTTTTGAGATTTGTGCGATAGTTGTTTATCACATTGAATGAATTCAAAAAAATTTTTTTTTGTCATCTTCTTCTTCTTCTTCTTCTTCTTTTTTATTTAATCAAAAAACCTGTTTCTGTTGAATATCCGGTTGTCGCACAACTACAACCATACACATAATAATGATGGAGTTTTATTTATTTATTTATTATTTTTCTTTTTTTTTTTTTTTGAGGCATAAATAGGGTATTTGTTTTCCTCTCTTCTCTTTTCAATTTTTTTCTTCTGTTTAACGAAAATACGTTATGCAGAATAGTCTGTGTTCAAACGTAATAAATAATTGACTTTCACTGGTTTAAAGCAATTCAAATTTGTTCTTTTCGTTAATAAATGTTTATGTAACTCACTCAGCCAAATAATTTTCTCTTTTGGCCAAACACAATGTGACAATATAGCAACATGCAAAAAAGTCACCATTGCATGGAGACAAAAACGCGAGAATTTATTTTTAAGAATGAACAATTATTCATCAAATTGGAATGTGTGTTTATTAATCAAAAAAAAAAATCCATAAACATTATATACAGCCATTGACATTCACAATACATTTAATTTAGTATATTTTCAATATTCACGCATATATTAAAACTATTTATTCAGATAGACACACATTGATGTACCGACACGACACCACATCTACACAAAGATACTGTGGCTTCTACAACTTTATTTTTATTCCATTCAAATAATTCAATGCTCAATTATAATTAAAGAATTTTCCGCCGCAACATCCATCAAATCATCATTCATTAATAATTGTTAAATGAAATCTTCATTTTATAATTAACATCAGTTGAGAATAAAAAAAACTGTAAATCTTTATAAGAAAATTATCTCCAATTTAGAACTTTCAATTTTTATTTTTTTATCTCGTTATTAACTTTAACTAATATAAACATGTGAATTTTATACGAAATTGTTGAATAGTTGCCCCGAGAAATTATAGCTACAATATTGTAAATAGTATGTGGAAGTGTCACATAGACAGGTTCAACTGGCTACGAGATATATATTTGAAAAAAAAAAAATAATAATTCCGAAAATCCGTTATGCAAAATGTCTCTATCCCGTTGCTTGCCGTTTACAAAACGAATATACTTCATATCAGCCATAATCAACTAAAAATAACTATTATGGTGGCACAGGGACATGTAATCTATAGTATCTTGCTCTTTTTAGATCAATGATAAATATATATAATAACGCTGAATTAAAGATAAGTCATATATGTTCTTGGTTGAATGAAGCAAATGTAAAAATAAATGTTGCCCGCAAGGTCTTATGAACATATACTATACCGTATTACCGTCTATACATTTACACAATCCCAATCACTCGCACACACTCCATCGAGATAAAAAAAAAAAAAAAGAAATAAAAATGGAATTTCTATACACACTGACAGTCAGAGTGTCAGTCAGGAAATGCGGTTATCTTCGACCTTCTAACAACTTCTAAAGCGCGATAAACTTGTAGCAAATGTCATTAAGAGGAAAATGAAAAGAATTATAACTTACATCAACAATTCAGCGAGATGAGGGATAAAAAAAAAAGTGCAAAAGCGAATACTGTCAGGCTTTCGATTTCAGCTGCAAGACAACGCGAGGTCAAGCGACAGCTTCGAAGGTCAATCGAGTCGGTCCACAGAAAGAAGATCGATGAACTCGTCGGGTTGAATCATCTACTAACAGCGACACATCACGGTATAAATATTATAATCGTCGTCGTCCAGTTAAATGGAAAAGTAACACACACCCACTCACAAAACGCCATACACACAGACACACACACACATATATATATATATATATATATATATATATATATATACAATACAAATAATATGTATAACTCATAATATATAAAAAGAGAAAAAAAAAAGAATACAATGAATGCATAAAAACATACATCATACATTTATATTATATCCCGTTTAATTTCACATTTTGAAATTTAAACTGTCTTAGCGTGCAATGAAATCATTGTAAATACTGGGAAAATTTTTTTTTTATATACACTCTGATATATAATACATATATAACTGTTGCATGAGAAATAATAAGAATTGTCATGAGAAAAGTGGCTTGGTTGGGTAAAGGATATTATTCAGGAAATCCCGTGATCGCGTCTACCGCGTTCCAGATACCAACCAAATACAACCCCACGGCAAAGCATAAAGGTGTAACCAACCAACCAACAAGAAATCTCATGTGTGCGCGATGGTCTCGCGTGTGTAACTTGTATACGTGCATTCCACAAGAAGAACGTCGCTGCAATCGTTCCACCACAAAGCTCTTTTGGACGGGTGAGTGAGCGAGCAAGCAAGCTAACTTTATGGTGAAGAAATGCAGAGTGAGATGGTAATAATATGAGAGGAAAAGAAAGAGAGAGACAGGTGAAAAGAGAGTAGACAGGAGGAAACAGAATAACTTCCACCTGTTGAAGACAATGCATACCACTAACGGACAATAACGAACAATATTCCAATGTAATACATATATAATAAGTATAAAGGATTATTATTATTTGACCAACTCTTGTGTTATCAATTGGTTGAAGGATCATAATGATAACAGTCAACCATCCAAGTATTGTCATGATATTGAGGTTGACTTCAGCTCAAATCAACAAAATCAATATGGCAGGTGCGCGCGATCTAAGACCTACAACCGCACGATCACAAAACAGAATGGCCATGATCACTGTATATTATACATGTATATATATATATACATAGGTAGAACTATATCACTCTTCCATGTATAATATAAAGTGATATAAAACTCTATGATTTATATTACTCACCGTTCGAATTCACTGTTGATGCAACGTCGAATATTATAAACCAAACAATTTTTCACTGATTTATTCTCATTTGTTTATAGAGCGTAGAGCATTTTGATTGATTTACTATGTTTATTTTTTTGTATTATTTTATTGATGAATCATTGAATTCGGTGAATTTGTCATTTTTTTGCAATATTTATCTGTCACTTTTATTGAGGAATAGTAGTTATCAAACACTTGGTCGTCGGCACATTTATGTGATTGAACGTTGCATGTTAAATGTAATAATGATAACTGTGATTATTATGAAACACTACTTGTTGATTAATAATCGTGTATTGCAAGAGGTGTTTATTGAATGGAAATAATGCGGGACGCGGGTAGTGGTGAATCCAAGTAATTGTGGGGAATTGTGAACGTCGCGAACGAACGAAGCAAAAATATACGAGGGGCTACGCTAACAGCGATCGCCACAGTCAGCCACAGCAACATAACTGGACACCGGTTGGGTAGGAGCTAACTCAACTGAACCAAACTCAAAGTATACATATACAAACGGATGAGGAAGGGAGAAAAGTAAAGGCAACAGTGGCCTTTCCTTCTACAAGTCGGTGGTCGGGAGCTCAGGAGACTTGGAAGATAGCAGGCGCCCAAGAAAAAGGACGGAAGAACTTGTATAGGTAGGCGGCAGTTAGGTATAAGAGCGTAGGTGGCCAGTTACTGTGCCCTCATGTCTGCATACCTTCTGCAGATATATAATACGGCCCTGAACACACTTTTCACACCACCTTATTTCTATTTAATAACAATATTTTTTCTCAACATCAAATGCAGCTTTGTTGCTAGTTATCTGGCTAAAAGTTTCAAAGATAAATGGAGGAAAAGAAAATACGCTACGAGGTATTTTTAATTGTATCTTCTCTTTTGTTTAATTTTTTTGCGCTATGAGGAACTGCGTGAAACGTATGATTTATTATTGACTGGCGATGACACTTGATGGCATCTATCACCTCTAGTAGATTTCCTCAATAGGTGTTTCATCTGTCAGATCATATTCTTTTCACTGACTATTTTTTTTTTCTTTCATTTTTTTTTTCCTCCTCTTTCCTCGTTATTTATCCGACATTGTACATACAGGATAAATTGTATTGACGAATATCTTGGCAATTCAATGTTTGAGTGTTGAAATTTTAGGATCACCACGAATGTGAATGTAAATAACAAAATGAAAAATAATAAATGTATATTCTAAAAATAATCGTATAGCGCACAACTGCATCGTTGTTTTCCTTGACATTTCGATGGATCGTGAAATAAGAAAAAAAAAAATTCAAAACATAATTAAAAAAAAGAAAAAAAGAAATAATACAGAGACAAAAACGTGTTTTTGATCGATTATTTGTACAATATTTTTCAGACGATCGATATAAATAATGCAAAATCAAAGAAAAATAATGAACATAGATTCTCATGTCCAATGGCATTATCATATTCTTGGAATTTTTTAATAAAACGGTCAACTACTTATCTATTTATATAAATATCATTTTTATAAATGGAATAGTGAATTTCTGTACGATTAAAAATATAAATAAATTGACAATCCAGTTTATGTATATCAACTATAAAATATTCAGCTCTAAAGCAGAATTGATAAGTCGACATGACACACTGATATAAAAATACTGAAAAAAGTTTACATACATTGTTCATATAATAGTTCAAATAGCCATATTTATAGCGTGACATTGTGAGTAAAGTTAATATTGGCAACGGTATAGACACGCGATTAACTGACTGTCCTCTCGTTCGTGTTTTACGTCGGTCTTTCGACGACAATTTACTAGCCGCGAACGTGGACCTCAGCTCTCGACCTCTTCATTGTTACTGGACCGATCATCGTTTCAACTCCATGTACAAACACAATAATTACCATTTATTTTCTTAGAATTCTGTGACGTAACTCGATAGCATACAATTGCCAGTAATGATGTGGAAAATCCGAGTGAGAGGCGCAATCAAAGATATTTCCTGTTCAACAGTATTGTCCATTATTTACATGGTGCACACGCGAGATTTAGGAATCCCCATTTTTATCTATCAGTATTGCATGCGCACAATTTTAAATTATTTGTTAATATTTATGCTCAATGCTATCATTATAACACAACCATTGCGAATATTACTTCAATAATAATAATAATAACAGCAACAATAATGTTCCACTTCGTATTGTATGAAAATACCAGGATACACTTGTATTATTACCAATAGTTGGATATATTTGTATGTTCAAATCAAAAAAGAAAAGCGGAATATCATTTTTAAATATACGATATTATTCTCAGCCTTAGTGGGCCATATTCTCGTTGCTTTTTCTTGACATTACTGGACTCTACTACTGATTTGCATATGTAATTGTTTAGAATTTTCAAGTTGCGCGTGCATGTCAGGGCGGGTAATACTGTATTGCAACCGAGCGTCTCGTGCATGAACTACTTTAATGATTCGCGGTCAAAGCTAATGATACCTGTATAAATCTCATCAGTAATATAACAATGCAAAAAAAAAATCGCATGTCAATAATATGTGCACGTGTATGTGTGTGCGATAGTTAATATCGAAAAGAAAAAATGTATACGTACGGAGGAAGGCTATAAATAAAATGGAAAAAAAAATGAAGAAAGATGAGTGGGACCAAAATGTATTCACAACAATGATCCCACGTCGACTGCTATATTGTAAGTTGGATTATCATAAATCTAGCTATAAATATAATTGAAAGGAAAAGCAACAAAATAATGTCAAAGACTACTTGATGCTGTGAGTGAACATTTGATACAGCAGTAGATGAATTCTCTATATAAATAGTATGTCTATGCAATTGCGCAACATTTCCTCGCAATTGAGGTTAATAGCGTTGCACATTTGGCAATTGATTGTGCTTTTATCATTAATTCTTGAGTAACTCCGGTTGTATCGGATAATATTGACTTGATGGATGAGAGAAATACGATAAAATTACATGATTTGATTATACATGTGAAATACTCATAAATGTCATTGAACTGTAAATCGGACACGCATTTATTTGAAACGAAAATATAATATTAGCACAATCTACGCGATAAATATTCTCACCGCACATATTATTATTGAACATTAATATATTATCCCTCATTTGGCTACAAGCATGTATCGTATAATTAACCAATCATCATACATTTGATACTGATTTAAATCCATATGGATTTTTCTGCTGCCACTTCCATGTATCGGCACCTGTAATAACACCATTTAATTGAAACATACATATTTCCCTTTGGTGCATTGATAATATTATAGAAGATTGCATTAATTCACTTACACATATCATCAATATTTTTGGTGGCCATCCAATCGAATTCTTTATTGGCTAATGTTGCATCAGCATAACTAGATGCTATATCACCAAGTCTTCTATCGACAATTTTAAATGGAATTTTTTTTCCAGACGCCTTTTCAAATGATTTAATCATTTCTAATACGGAATATCCTTTTCCTGTACCAAGATTCGCCGCCTTGAATCCTTTCACTTCATGTGAACATTGATAGATAATTGCTTTCACATGCCCATTAGCCAAATCCATTATATGAATATAATCTCTGACGCCTATAATGGTAATAGAATTAATGGCAGTTTTAAAAGCAGATATTGCATTACAAAGTTGTTTGATATGATTTTGCCGTAAAACATTTGATTCAATGATGATTCTACGCACCAGTACCATCTGGCGTATCGTAATCATTCCCATAAACGCTCAACATTTCTCTTTTGCCAACTGCTACTTGAGCTATAAATGGCATTAAATTATTGGGAATACCATTCGGATCCTCGCCAATTTCACCTGACGGATGTGCCCCTACTGGATTAAAATATCTCAATGATATAATTGACCATGTCTGAAAAATAAATTTACATATAAAATTTCTATTCATTTTTATTGCAGATATATAGTGTGTATATATATACCTTGTCTGATTGACTCAAGTCTTTCAAAATTTCCTCGACCATATATTTAGTTTTACCATAGGGATTTGTACAATCGCCTGTTTTCATATTTTCTGTTATAGGTAATTTTTCAGGTACCCCATAAACCGTTGCGCTGCTTGAATATATAAAATTTTTCACATTATGTTCCTTCATCACCTCCAATAAATTTAATGTTCCGCCGACATTTGTTTTGTAATACTCGAGCGGTTTCTCGCATGATTCTCCAACAGCTTTCAATGCAGCAAAGTGTATAACACATTGGAATTTGTACTAAATAATTGAAATGAAAAAATTAATAAAATCTATTTCATACAAAATTAAATCGATTGATTGTAAATACAAATGTTTTTTCATCATTTCATTTACCTTATTAAACAATTTGTCAATGGCATCTTTATTGGTTATATCACATTCTTCAAACGTAATAGATTTATTTGCCAATTTTTCTACTCTAATGATGCACTCGGGTTTCTCAGCTTGATCTCCTAAAATTCACAGAATCAATCAGTGGATAAACAAGTAATACAAGGAAATAAAGTTATTAAATTTGTTAGCAGTTTATAGTTCTTACCTCTGTAGGCATTCGCGAAATTATCAATAACCACCACCTGAAAATCCTCTTTAAGAAGTACCAACACAGTGTGAGAACCAATGTAACCAGCACCCCCAGTCACCAAGACATTCCATTTATTTGCCATATCTGATTTATATTTTATATGTGTATAATACAAGCAGGTTGCAAATGTTTATTATATGAGAATATATTTATTGATACATGTGACAATTAAAAGGATTAGTGTGTAGGAAGAATGTTCCATAGAAACAAAGTTCTCATAGAAAAGGTTAAAGCTACGTGCTATATTAAAGAGTGAATTTAAAAATTGTGCAATAAATAAAACAATTATTGTTGACGAAACTTTGAACAATATATTGTAAATGTTTTCGCGGGCAAATCGCCCACTAACCTCACAATATGACGGCTGAATATCGACTGAACTTTATCATCAAAGACGTGGCAGATGACATTACGTCGTATTGTGACGAAGTTCTAGCGTATTGCACGTGATCAAATAATTATATGTACATTATATCAATTTACGTATTTCCGTATTGATATCGGAAGTACGACTTGACACATCCGAACACAATGGTATATGAACAAAAGTGTTTGGTTCATATATATATTCCGCAATACTGAATTACTGTGTTGCATATTGGATATTTATTGCTGCCTGAAATTAAATGTAATGTCAATAGGCATTGTTATAATGTTGAGATAAATAATAATTGCAGTTTATACACCACATAGTTAAATTTTTGACCAGTGTCAATTACATACCAGTAGGTAATAGTTATATGCATAAATTATACTTGAGAGGTTATGTTATTTCATATATATCTATTCCATATACATTACACATAAAATAAATAAACGTAAATAAATATTTCCCGAGAACATTTCAAGCAATGATCATTTTATCAAATGCATAAATAACAGAATAAAATATATGTACTTGTTTGCAGCATATACAATTGTATACAATTATATAGTCTTCGTAGCGAGAGGTGTTCGGGTAACTCCGGTTTTTTTTTCCCCTTTTTTAAATATAATTTATAATATAATATTCAGTTGCCGCCACAATTATTCATGTGGTGGTGCCATCTGCATTGACATAAAATCATCAACTGTTTGTTAATAGTTAGTATATATAAATATATCAAAAATTTATCAAATAATTAACCGTTTATAAGATTTTTCAACCCATTTTTCAATTATTACAATTCAATATACTGAGTAGTGGTTCTCAGTTGAGTTGTTAGTTCTATTCCGAAATGTCGCTGGACAGCACACAACCGCCCAATTTAAAAGTGGAAATGGTTAAAATAACAATCAAATCATTCCTCTCTATTTTCAGCAAAATTTTATAAATATACTGGTATATATACTCATAAAATAATTGAGGAAATTCTAAATACAGAAGAAAAAATCAATAAGAAAAAAAACAATAGTTAAATTTTCAAATATTTGTTACCGATCGACGATAATACCCGATGTTTATACTTATTCTGCCATCTGTCAGATTCACACGACAAGTGTGTTTTCAAGCAGGGTGTGCCCGCGAGTGTACAATTGCGTCATAGTATACAAGAAACCTCCAATATGTGTATAATTTTCATGGGGAGATCAAACATATACATTTGCGAGTATGTGCGCCACCATTTTGTTTACGGCGTAGGAATTTCAAAAGTAGACCCTGCAATATAGTAATACAATATTTAAAATTCAGTTAATACAATTCAATACATCTGTCACAATCGATTTGATACATATCCACATTATGTTTTTCCACAGTGATGGGGTTTAATAAAATAATTTCATGGGACTGTAACAATTGAATAGTAAATTAGTGTTTAATACGTGAAAATACGCGGAGGGACTATTTGAAAATTGGGCGGGTATGGGTTGTGGCCGCGAGAGGAGCATTCAGCCACAATCCGGCGAACCTGTTTTGTGTTCGTAGACTGTCGGTAGAATTGGAACGCGAGTTGTTTATGCATTTGGTGTGAAGTGCCCTGCCCCATTCTCTGTTCAACTAATCTCACAAGTGTTTTTCGGCCTTAATGTTTAAATATTACTATTAATTCTATACAATATTGAATATTGCTGTAATTGGATTTTATGTATAAGCAATATACAGTAATAAAAAAAATAAAATAGCGTCACTAAATTAAAGGTAAGTCGCAGCATCATTTTTTAAATAGCAATTGAACTTTTATTACAAATAAAACAGCTCAGTATTATTTATTAATAGGTACAGTTGCTGAAATATAACATTTTGTTTATGGAAAAAAATTCATATATTTATAACGTATATGTATGTTAAATTTTATACACTTGTTTCTCACAGGTGAAAGTTCCTTTCATGACACTGACTCATTGTTTAGATTAATCTCAGACGCTCCCAGTTGTCAAATGAGGTGCGGACTCCATGTCAATATCAATTCGAAATTTTACAATAATCAGTTGGAACATTCTTTATTACGTATGTCATACAGTACTGATAAATAATTGAAGGGATCATATGATTGATACAACTACTCAATGTTGAGAGTGGCTTGTGTCCACCGAATATAAAAAAGAAAAAAAGTCGTCAAGTAATTGTGATGAATTAATACTAAATAAATCACTATTTGCCACATATAATTATTAAATGAAATGTGTTGTCGTTGAAAAAGACCTTCAATTATTTTTCATTTATCATTTAAATTGGTATTTTTACCATCTTCAAATGATACAAAATTGATTTGGTTCTTTGGCATTATTCCATTTTAATGTGATATCTTAATGAATGTAGATTGTTTAATTCATTTACAACATTATAATATAATAATACTGTCAATACTCTCGTATGACTGACAACAGTCACACGAGTGTTATGTGTTACAATTCTGATATTTACATTCCATTGCCTGTTGCACACATGATATTGACCCAATGGTTGCAATCAGGTTGAGAGATACCACACCATTTTGATATGCTATAGATGTTCCTATATATGTATATGTATACATGTATTTCCATATATGTTTAGGCGCGTACGGTCAGTCACGTTATCACCACCGTTACCCCACCACATTACTTTAGTCATTTTTTATTTTCTTTTTTATTATATTATACAGTGTAATTATTCACTGGTCAAGTAAAAATTTCTCAGGTGAAATTGAAAATTGAACTATGTCCATTTTTTATATATTCGATAATAAAACGTAAAATGAAGTTTTTTTGTTTAATGCACTGACAAAATCATAAATTATTAGCGATGACATCAATTCTTTGTATTTACATTTGAATATCGATAGATAATTAACTATATGACTTTCATGGCATTGTAATAATGAGAAAAATAGTTGAGGAATGCATGAAAAAAGCAATTACTGTGTTTTCTCTTTATCTGCAGTATCGCACGATACTATTTGGACATATTATTACAACACTCCGATTGTTTTTTATTACACTTGATGATTAATATAATTGTAAAGGATAGAAGCGAGTTTGAGTTAGTGACCGTTCAAATAATTGTGAGAGCTGCTTTAATTTTATAATTTTTATTTTTATCACTTGAAAGAGAGAAATGCACTGACAAACGATGAAACAGGATAATGAGAGTCGACCTCGTCGGGTTGGATGACAAACAATCCGAATAATTACTTGATGACCCCAATTACAATCACTTGTGTTGGATTTATGGGCGGTCACAAATTTGAACACCCTCATTTAATATTATTAAATTTTTTATATTCTTATTTATAATTGTGCCTGATGCATGAATATAAAATATTTAATTATGGTAAAGTATTTGTGAATCAAAAAAAAACAAAAAAAAACATCGTGATGAGATTTTGATAGTATATAATTTTTTTTTTATTCTTTCGTTGCTTTTAATATAAAAATTCATTATCACAAGTTTGTATGACGTTTATATGTTCAATTATATCATTAATATTAATTACTTAATAGTTATTAATTAATAGAAAAATCGTATGGAATAATTCGTGTGTTTATGATTGTATTGATATATATTAAAGATGTGGTAGTTTAGATCAAACAAAAATTCCAATGTAATTGCGAGGATAAAATTCTTTCAGTGTACATTAATTTTGTACTAACATTGTTCATATTAAATTTAATTTGCTTTTTATTATTAAACGAACAATCATGATCATATTCGGAAAAAAAAAAAATAAGATTTAACCGACTTTCGCGACATAGATGGCAAAGATATATAAACTTTCGAATAACTTTCATCACAAACACAATTGTTCAAATCATATTCTAACAAATATATTTAAAATACTCCATTCATATTCTATTTCACTTTTTTTTTTATCATCTCAGCCACTTTCCATCAAATACAAAACCATAATTAATATTTTACGGCGGAAGTTTGAAACGTTGCATGTTTTTATTTCCTTGTGTTATTATATACCAAGGTAAAAGCTATATATAGGTTTATAGCAGTAGGACAAACACGAACATGAAATATGTAAATAATATTCATGGATAATAAAAAAAAAAAAAAA